>JAULBU010047474.1:0-13418 GCA_032358235.1 Odonthalia washingtoniensis | reverse complement strand
CTTTCGGTGCTGTACACTGCACGTGTAACTTGTCAATTGCTCGAAACGTGTCAATCAAATCTTTCGATTTGACATTTCCATTGCAATTTCAAGCTCAATAATTTTTTGTTTCCTTGTTTGACACACTATGTATCGGTCAAAGGAATCAAGCAAATAAACACTGTGTACGGATCTACCAAAAACATTACAGTATTGATTTTCTGTTATCACAGTATGCTAATTAGTGGTTCGGCTCAATCAGGAAATTCATGTTGATTCTGATTCTCCTGCTGCTGATGATCTTGGATTGTTGACGATCTTGAAATATAACGTTCTAATACATTATTTGCTACTCCTAGTACGGTTCGTGATTGAGTTTGAACTCTTGTAGGTCTTAGTACTTTTATTGCTCCATTTTCTTTTACACTTATTTTTTGATGTTGTGATAAGATAAAATTTGGTCACTTCCATGACGTTCAGCAGTTTCCCAATGAATTTATATTGTTAGTTTTAAAACACGAATCAATTTATCCGAAAGCATTAATATTATCAGAATGATCATTACTATAACGACGTCCTATACGATCATTAATGCTGTTTCATTAAGTGAACTGACATCATCTGATAATGCAAGCGATATAATTAATTTGTATAATATAATCGAACAACATAGGCAACAATAATTGTTATAATAATCATCATTGATGTAAACTATATCATTTTTGTGAGATATTTTTAAGAGTATTTCTATCTGTTTTTCCATTACTTTTAGAACAACAAAGATGAAGAACCAATACTAAAATATAAAAATGAAAATTCAGAATAATTATGTATTAGAGCAGAAACTGCAGGATGCTGAAGAGTATTGGGTGTGGCATGTTCTGATATAGTAATTGAATCATTAATATGTGCATCACATTCGTCAAGCCCTGATATGAGAGCAGATGAAGTATAGGGTATAACATATGTAATCAGTTGTAGTATGAAGAATCAAAAAATACCATCAAATAGATTTGATGATTAGTGTCTTTGAGGGAGGCTGTGAAAATGACTGGAAAGGCAAATAGTTAAGAGAAGTGAGGCTAATTTACTCACACAGTTTCAATTTTTAGCAATGGTTTATTCAGTAACATTAATAGAAGTAACAGTTATAATAATAATAATATTAATAGTAATATTGATAGTGACATGAGACGTAATATGATAAATAATATGATAAGAATACAAAGAATTGTATGTAGATTCTATTAAAAGATTTTTGTTCATATAGACATTAAATATATGAAAAATATATATGCTGCCACTATTTAAGTTCAAAACATAGTTCAAACATTTCAATTATATTTCAAGAACGCATTTGCACTTTAATTTCAACTGATTATATTAGTCAATGAAATGGAATTAACATCATCACAAGTCTATTAAACATTGTTTCGAACATTTGCTGATATCAAATTTAGTTCTAAAATAAAGATATACTTATATCATACTATTCGTATTTAAATTATTCATACAATTCAGAATCAAAGATATATGAACAAAATGATGTGATTATCATAATCATATGATATGACTCGTTTTGATTTTACGGTTGTTGTCATAACGTATAATTGTATGCTTGTTATTACTACGGTTTAGTCGTATGGTTTTTATTATTACGGCGTACTATGCCATTACAGTAACAAGCCCACCCCATCCAGTCTACTACGTGGGATGGTGTATATGGTGCCCACCGCATTGAAAATTTCAGGTGGAAGCTATTCCAATAAATATACATTATTCTTTCACGAAGGTCTTCGTTACACGAATTTCCAAATTTTTCCAAGTCCTATGAAGTTGGGAATTTTGCAAAAAATTAATTCTTTAATTTTTTGCGCAATTTCCAACTCCATATGGAGTTGGAAAATTTTCAAATTTTTTTCTTTATTTTTGATTTCAAATAAGTTATTCATTATTTTCTCACGTCCCTCTATGCGGTTGTACATGACTGCATACCTCAAGGACGATGACCGATCATCTATCGTATATTCCACTTCCGTGATCTGTTTTTTCCTTAAACGAGAGGTAATATGATATGACTTTTTCTTGTGTGTTTAGTTCAAACATTTAAAGAAGCACCGAACAAGGAACTTAGGAAATATATCCTTCTTTGTTCAACTTAAATTCACACAAGCTGGTCGATACAATTTTCAACCTCATCCATTCAATTTCCAATTTTTGGTCCCGAATCTGTGTTCAAAAAGTTGTCGTCAGCAAAAATGTCCTCTTTCGCATCTGACTTATCATCGTCACCGGAAACCTAATGTACCCGATTTCTTCTCTTCGCTTTCCTAGAATATTTTGAATCACATGTATTCAAGGTTAAGTTCAATTACAATAATTTAGACCTTCAAGGATATTTGAAGTGGGTTCCGTCAACTGATGTCGCAACATGCAAGCATATTACAAAAAGATTTGAACATTGAACGTGCAAACTCAGATCCCGATCAATTCAATGATGAATATATGGCATATTTCGTGACCATCTGTCAAAATATTAGGTCCAACGGGAGTCATGCCCACATGTTTTGCTCTGAATTGCAGTTTTCAAGTTGGGTTGACAAAAATCAAGACAATGGATGATGAATATCATCGAGAAGTTAGCGAAACCAGACGATTTGGTTGTGGATCCTTGCGCCGGTACATTTTCTGTGGCAATGGAATGTATGCTTTTGCGTAAGCACAGAAAATTTGTTGTTTATTATAAGGATGAAAGCTGTTTAGATCATTCTACGACTCCCTTTGTTGTACCCTTCGCTCGTCAATTACTGAACCCCAAATAAGATATTAACGGTACGGATCATGACAGGCTTCATGCTACAGTATTGCTAGGAGATTGGGATGGAATTGAGGTCAAAAGAAGATTTGACGTATGGGATATTCCTGATGGAGTTCAGATGGTATAGACTTTCCCAACATATCTTCGCCACTTCATTTCATAGTTCGTCGCGGATCCTCAACTATACAACAACAGTACTGCAATACCGTGGAAAGAGTGGAAATGTGCATATTGCATGTGAACGTGTCCGTTAAAATCATGTAACGGCCACGTTACATTTATAATCTCTCACGTAGATGTGAATGCGTCTCTTTCAGCTCTTCAATGTAGGTATTCCTGACGTACAGTCATTGCATTGCTGGTGGATTCACTGCATTCCTCTCCAATATTTTTGTATTTCTGACGGTCATACACGCACTACTGTAATCACTGTCTTCATAAAATTGGATTAAAAAGTAGTGACAGCAATGACCAACATTGGGGCCCACACTATTTTTATGATTAATTGTTGCAACTTCATCTAACTACAAAACACTGAATGCTTGGTAGAGAAATGAAAGCAACAGACAAGTAAAGTGCTTGACAGTGGATCTTGTACACGACATATTACACAAAAACATATGATGAAGCACTGCAACTAGTATGTGGTTACAATGCTATTGTACAAGGTGACTCAAATGTTGTGCTCGTTAAGGGTACACAATGTATTCAGAACTTGAGTCGAAGTGTTTATTTTACATCAAAAACGTACTTCTGTTATTGTTGGCAGCAGATTCACATCCCTTGCTTTCACGCAATTTTAGCGGCTCGGAACACAAGCCATTTGAAAAATATGGTCTTGTTTGGAAGCTTATTTTTGGATGTCTAAAAGGTTTCTGTGTTTGCTTAGTGCTACGTAAATGCACCTTCAACTGAGTTAGTGAACTCGGAAGAGGTGAAGTTCTGTGAGCAGTTTCATACCTCGGGAAATCCCAAGAAAAGAGGAGACAACGACAGAAAATAATTTCTTCACAACCTGAAGAAAGCAGTAAAAGGCAATATCGTTGTAGTCGCTGTGGTGAGGAAGGACACAACAGAGCTTCATGTAGGAATAAGTACAATTTTCTGTGATGGTACCAAAGTCTCCAAATTTTCATCTTGCTACAGCTTGAAAAATGAGATTTGTTTCGTTAAAAAAAAAGTGTACCACAATATGTCAAACTCGGGACAAATCGTTCCACAAAATGAAAATTTCTCAATATTAAACTGTATCAGGTTGTCAGTTTATCCGTAGTGCACAACATATTGATATATTTCCATATAACCTGTCCGAACATCGTTTGATCTGGAAAAAGAAAAACGTACGGAAACACTTCGTATTATTATGTATATAAAGTATGACAAGATGTTCGGAGGACGGCAGAAAGTAGTCCCAAAGACGGTGCTATTTGTGAATCGTCATCCAAAGATTTTGGAAAGGCAAATGACAAGAGAAGAGAGGATGTATCGAACTAGTCGTTGGCTGTTTCTTTAAACGTATTACAAGCAGGAGTTTGAAGAAAGGAGGTCGAAGAAGTGATAAATTTAATCCAGGACCCGGAATTTGATTCAAGATTATTCTCGGAACAGGTTGCATACATTGAAGACCGTGAGAAAATAACTTCAGGGATTGTCAAACATTGTCGTGAAAGGTGTTGATATATTGGGTTACACGTCCGAAAAGGTTGTCTCAAAATTGGAAGAAATCTATCGTTTTGAAATTTCCTTCGTGCTGTTGCGCTTCTGTTTCTATTGTTAAAATATATAACTTCTTTGTTTTAATAAATTAATTACATTCTACATCCGTTCCATACGGAAAACTGTTTCTAGTAAATCGTACTGATTAATTAAGACTGTTTAAAAATATTCCATGAATTCTGTTATGTGTCAGAAGTTGATTGATTTCAGCCGTAGTATCAGAAATCATATTATCTGGAAATCAGTGCACAATGTGTATTTATTATGATGTATTGCAAAAATATCGCAACGTTGTTTGAATCAATGAAACAGCTGATATCGTGATGATATGACGATTTATCTTGCCTCATAAATATTACCAATATGTATGTTTACATATGATCAACGATTATGTGCGGGCACAACGTGGGGGGTAAATAAAACGGGACTGACTTCATTGCAATGGATTAAGAAGTTATGATTAATGTATAATTGCGATTTGTGTATTATACAGGCTGTGATTAACAGGCTGTATTTCTAACTATAGAGAAGAAATGTACACAATTGAGAAAAATGTGCCACTACCAATCTTTCGTAAATCTGGAGAAGAAGAAAATTGAATCCCAAATTTTTCAAAGTCTGTGTCCTGAGTTTTATTCCATAGATTGCGTAAAAGTTACGTATAGTGGACAAATGAAGCCTGTGTAGTCGTTGCATATTTTCTGGACGCATATAATAGCTGCTCAAATAAAGAAGTGCTCTAGAAAAGAAGGAAACGCAAAATCCAAATAATTGCATATCAGATAATTTAAAGAAATATGTTATGACAAGTAGGATTGGAGCAAGGAAATTGTTGAAATAACCTCCACCAGCAATGCTACGAAATTTAGAACAACCATTGAATGGGGCGAGAGTAGGTACTAATGTAGATGATGCCATAGTATAGAAATATTGTGGGACCAATTCAAACGCACTTGTGGAAAAAATTTGGTTGAAAGTCGTAGGAGAGGGCAAACCAGAGCAAGGGGTACAATTCGTTCAACGATTGGAATGCGAAGAGGGATTATTGGTAAAATACGTTAAATTAGTAGCAACTAATCTTCATTGAAAAGAGATGTATCGAACAATGGTAATGCCTATGGTATGGGTTATTTAATAGACAGTGACGTACTGGACAATAGTCAAGATAACCATGGAACTGTCAATGATGGAGACAGTCTAATGAAAAACGTAGAATCTGTTCAAACTGCAGAAAGTGTGGGAGATTTCCAACAACTGTAAGAAGAGGTTAGTTAATTAACTGCAGAAAAAGTAAGACTTTCAGTAATGATAAATTAGTACGAGGTATCTGCGAATATTAAATACGTGAGGTAATGAGTAGAGAGGTTTCAATAAAGGATCTGCAATCGGAAGTTATGAAACTGCATAGGGAAAATTCCGAAATGAAAGGCATGGTACAGAGTTTGGAGATAAGAAATGAGAAATTTCTTTGGAAGATAGTCCATAATAACAAGAGTAGTGGAAAATATGTAGACAAGATATAGGGCAAGTACTTATGAAATATTTGGGAATTGAACTAGCTGTAGTTTTGAGAATGAAGGAGTGGGGAAGGGTAAAAACGTGTGAATTGGACCCAAGTCAGGATCCAAATGCAAGAAACTGGACAAACAGAGGTGAGATCGTTTTGGAGAACGGAATTAAAATGTCAGGCGGAACAATTATTGTATATATCACATTCAAGTATCTTTTTTGCGGCAACAACGTATATGTTTCGTCCATTTACTGCGAGAATTACATTACATATTCGTTACTTAGGGATACCTTGTCATCTTGTGAAACCGTACACATCTGTCCGTCTGCAAAAATTAGAAATGAAGTAGTGGCAGAGTTTTCCAAAGTTGGTGCGTTACATGGACATCTGGGACAAATTCTATCAGACTTCTGTAGAGAAAGAAAACGCGCTGAAAAGGACAGCTTGTTGGAGGTACTTGACTATATGTCTCTATTGTCTAGATTCAATTCACAAGAATCAAGAGCAAAGGAAAGAAGGGAAACGGAAATAACTGTTGCATGAAGGAAACTAATGAAAGCGAATAGAGACGCTGATTTAGACATGTCTTTGTGGAGCTCCGTGAATATCTCAGAGATACAATTACAGAACCGAACAACTTTCGAAGAGTTTGACGTTGATAGTCATGAAGATGTTGAAGACAAGCTGAATCTGTTTAAGAACGAAATTTGTGCTACAGTATTGCATGTTTTCATTTGATATATACCTGAAGACGAAGAAGCGGATATTGTGGAAGGAACTTTAATTAGTATTTCTCGTGTGGATGCATAGATAAATAGTTTGGTGGAGCTGCTCATCGCCAGTAAGAGAGAAATACAATATGGTCCAATATCATTTCGGAAATCCCGAAATGACAAAAGTTTTGCCAATTTAGATGTTGTGTGGAACCAATAGATGTCAATATGAATTTGAAAACCCAAAGTGACGAAAAGATTTTTCAATATTTCACGAAGTATAGTTCAATTTAGAAAAAAATATCACTCGAAATCTTTTGAAATTCCCAATTCTGGTATTGATAAAATCCAAAAATAGGGAAATTTTGGAAAACGTCAAACTCACTTTTATAGGTATTGAAAATGCCCAATTCTTAATTTGGAATATTTACACAGCTATTTTTGTATCAAATTGAAATTTTCCAATTTCATATCTGGCGAATTTGAAAATATGCAAAAAATGTTTTGGGAAAATCGAAACATCTGTTCATATTGAGTGAAGTCTAATTCATTTTGGGCTATTTCGGAAATTCCCAATATGACCATTGGAAAATTATGATTTTGCCAATATCTATTTTGGACCGTATTCGAAATGTCGAAAACCTGTTTTGGGAAATCCAGTAAAATTTTCTTTTTCACTTCGGGAAGTTTCAATTTCAGTTTGTTATACTTTGAGAAATGCCAAAATGGATATGTCTGTGTTTCCGGAACTGAATGCCTACATTCAAGAGGCCTAGTTTTGGGGTGGATGTGACATTTACTAGCTCATGTGAATTTTGGGTGACCTTGAAGGTTACATACAGAAAACTATAGTGTTTGCATGGTTACGGATGGTACCTGATGGGAAAATCGACACAATTTGAGAATAAAATGTATGGGCCATTAAATTTGGCATACAAATTCTGTATGCTTTATTGTATGAGGCATAGGAATTTACTTACGGACGGTGGAAAAAAAATGGAAGAAAAAGTCCGGGCCAACATTGATATGTTGAATGCTTAGGTGTATGTACACTATATTAATTCATTCATATGCCGTATGCAATCGTCAATGTTTCACCTATGAAACATTCATGGGATCAATGGGGAAGTGGATGAATATTGAGTTTTCTGATGTATATATCAATTATATGTGGGAATCATATGATGGAATATGGGAATGATATATACAATAATAGCAATATACATTGCAATACATGTATACCAATTTCAGTATACATGTTAAATTTTTTTAGAAAGGTATCATATGTGATATTGAAAATATCATAAGAGCGAAAATGACGCAAAATCCAAAAAGTGGAAATATAGAAAACATGGTGTGAAGAGGCTACTATTAAAAATTAAGATAAATAGGAAAATGTGAAAGGAACTAAAAAGATGTGAAAAGAGAGGAATAATAACAACTAGAAATAACTAGAAATAACTCCGTGTTGAGTCTTCAATCAAAAAGGAAATTATTACACACAAATACACATACGCTCATATAAATATAAATGATATATCGAAATATCCCATTGTAATATCCATGATCTTATGGTGAATAGACGTGCATTGTCGATCTGCTGACATATCGAAATACATAAATAAAGATCAATATTAGGAAAGATGTTAGTATATTTTATATGAAAAGAATATGAAATGGTAATGTGTGTATAAATTTAGAAATAGTACAAGTTCCGGGGGCACTCGAAGAAGAGAAGTTATCTGGTAACGGAATTCAGAAGAAGTCATTACCGGAAAGAAAACTTAAAAATTATAATAGAAGCAATAATGACATGTCGACGTCAATGAATGTAATGTATGTAATTTGTTGCAATGGGAAGCGACATGTTGAGATCGCCGTTGAATATGGTTGATGAATAAACTAGCTTTCCTCAGCGCTGATCGTTCCAATTTTATTTGCGATGGTTGGAACTGGGTAACGAAATGTGTTGGTAGAATGTGAGAAATTGAGAAAGTAGTGGATTAAGAACAGTTAATGAAATTGTATGAAAATGGCACATAAATCCCCGATCATTTTCAAATTTAATTTCGGAAAAAGGCACCGCGCGGACAATCATTACCATGTATGATTGTAACGGAAGGGCCGAATTCTGTTGAGATTTTAAAAATGTTCTACTGTCAAAAAGATTTGCAATCTTAGTTCGTTAATTAATTATCAGAAAAAGGACGACCTAAAATATGGAAAAATCCACAATCTGAAAATTTGTTCATAAAATTTTAACCTAGGGTTAATTGTTGAAGCGAGTGGTTAAATTCCCTCTGTGGAATATTATTATTAACTATCACGGAAACAAAACATACCATCGATGAAAATGTCACGGAAAGCTGTTGGGAATCCGAAAAGTAAATTGTTAAAATTATTAAAAACATGTGTGTTCGTTCTTTCAACTTAATTGAAACACAAAACTGTAGTAAGTATTTAATTCAGTCGGGGTATTGGTATTCTCGAATTCGGACTATCTCCAAAATAATTCTCCAGTTTTACTTAACATGCGTTCGGCAATAAGACCCAACTCATACACTGCCTTCAAAAACATGCAACCATAACATCGTGATTATGGTGGCTTTATGACTTAGTATGATGCATATTTTCATTAATACATACGAGCAGTTCATTCCTTCCCAGACGAACCATTTTCATAACAGGTTCATTCTCTTCACCTTTAGGCGTTTTGGCTATAGTTCTTCCCGGAATTCCTAACGGAAGAAATATTATACACGGTAGTTGAAACGAATTTATGTACATCCCAACATACGCACTCCCTTTTCTTGGGCGTTGCAAAGAACAACGAAAGAGAGACTTTGTCACAAAAATTCCACTGTCTCTGAAAATGGTCTTTCTCATATCGTAAGTCGGTGTTTTCCAACCTGCGGATAGTGAGTGAAGTAAGTAGTCCGTTCATGACCTTTACAGGCAGTATCCCTGTGCACACCTTCCATTCATTATGAAATTTATGCGCCACTGAATGTGCACACAGCAGTGAAAAACAATGGGCTGTATGGATATTATTGAAGTTTGGTAGGACTATATGTGGATCCGAAAGTAATTAGCATATATCAATTATTACAAAATTGCAAAAAATACTGTTGGAACGCACTGCAAATGTGTACGACTCATCAACGACATCAGTCAGGTAATATTGTATGCTCGATGCATTCATAACCACATGAATGATGTCGAGGGCTTCCGTTTATACTATTTGAAAATAGTTCTCACAGATTATTAATCTACTCAATAACTATCTGTTTACAATATATCTCCATTACCTCCTCAGTTAGTACCATCGTCGTAACTGAACTCCTCCTCATCTATAGTTAATGTGATACACCTTACCTGTCATTGAAAATAGGGGGAATGTTCCTCCAATTATATAGAAGTGCAAAGTTTGAAGTATGACGTAATTATCTGAACCCTAAATAAGTGTAACACACTTAATATTTTCTTTGGAATATCTTACATTTATCTTCCATTAAAACATTACAAATTTACTCCCGTTATATCTCACGTCGTCAATATTTTCTTCATTTACAGGGCTTCTTATTATACATAATCTTATCACCATGGTTGCGATCAACTTACTGCAGTTGACATACATGCGTAAAAAAATTATCCCACCTTACCCGATGCTTTTATTAAAATATGGTGATGGCGACAGTAATAGTGAATGGTGGGTTATATTATATTCATCTGTTTTGGATGAAGTGATGGATAGAGTACCGGTAACGGTTGTGCGAAGGATTTTGAAATTGGTAGATGAAATGGTAAAGAATGTAAAATAAGACTTACCTTCATGTTGCTATATTGCAATGAAATGAAAAAGAAGAAGAGGAGTAAAAACTTGTGGCGATTGATTGGTCTGATTACGTAAAGGTTGAGATAAATTGACGTAGACGTACTACGTCCGGTATCTAGTAAATACCGGTTGTTCGTTTAAGAAGAATTTTGATTCAATGTAAGGTGTGCCTATTGTCGAAACTGACAGGAGAATCACGAAGTATCCATTCATTAACGCTAAAGAATGTCGCGGGAAATTTTTGAAAATAGTGGAAAAGAAGGGGCTGTTTAGTATAATAATGAACGTTAATTTGGGGATCATGCAAATATCGAATTGCTATTACTTACGCGATTTTTGTTCCGGTTTTCAAGTTTGAGTCGTAGACCTGGCACAGTTAAGTATATTAACGGCCTAGATGATCTGAAGGTGAATTACTACCTCCAGTTAACATTCAAATAAAACTAACAGCAATCGTTAGGGTTACTTCTGCTCTGTATACCGGTTGTTGTCCGGTAGCAGGCGGTTCGGTTAGGTCTCCCTTCCTGTTTTTGGTATAAATTTCCTTTTCGAGAAACAAAAGTTCGATGAATTTAGAATTACAATAATGTGGTTTACTTATTATTCTTTTTCCTGAACCTGGCGAGGTGCGGTATGTATAATGCATTCGACATAATTCGAACTGAAATCAAGAAGTGAATACACGTGTCGTATAAATATACTGTTAGTAAGTGGCTAAATAAATACAGTTGATTCTAAAATATCGAAATACCTGTTTCGGAAATTAAATCATCTGTTACTTGAATAAATGATTGATTTGGATTTTCTTGGGAAATGCAATGTACTATAATATAGTACATTGCAAGAAAAATATTATTATCATTGACACTGTAAATCTTGGCACTGTATATCAACACTTCTACATATCTAACTTGTCACTTGTAGTTTTTACTTCTTCCCATTTTACCTGTATCACCTTCGTCGACTGTCATATTATCAACATATCATATCATCATCTAATATTCATCTAATTTCAAACTCTTCCTCTTATACCCTTCTCTTCGGCGTCCTTCTCCTCACCTCTCTGCGTCCTCACCTTTTGGCGTCCTCCTTCTCACCTCTCTACATCTTCACATCTCTGCGTCTTCACCTCTCTGCGTCCTCCTTATCGCCTATCGGAGTCCTCTCTTTCGGGGTCCTCCTTCCAGCCTCTTGGCTTCCTCTCTTTCGGGGTCCTCCTTCTCCCCTCTTTGCGTCCTCTCTTCTTGTCCTCTTTGCGTCCTTGCTTTTTCTCCTCATCTTCGCAGAGCGCCGCACAAATTGTGAAGTACTCAATGTGTTAACATTACCACATATATTATGTGGGATATGATCGAGCCATAGATGATTCAATCTAGTCTAAGGGCCTTCGATGAAAATTTGATGGCAATGTGAGATGATCTTGACATAATACTGTCACCATTATCCCACATTGCCATGAAAATGTTGGCGGTATTTTTCCTCCCCTACTAGCAGAGGCCAAATACCACCAACACTGTCATTTATTAAAAGTACCCAGAATACTTTACCTGCAAGAAATGAAAATGTTGCATTATATGATGTGGCTTACCAAAGGAGAAGACAAGATCCACGACCATTGATGAAGAGTGAGGTAGTGAACAGTAGCAAGGAGGGAAGAACAGTGGTCACGGTAAGTGACGTTGATGAAGATAACATCTGTAGCCACGTGTTTCTGCTGACATTATCACCGGTTATTGGTCGAAGAACTGGCAGTTCTTCGACCAATATCCTGTCAGTAGTATGACAGGTGTGACCGAGAAACAATGACGTGAAAAAAATTCTTCCGTATGGACTTCGCATTTTTGCAGAAAATTATATAGTTGATTTCCTGTTGCAAAAAAATAAATATTTAATTTTCTGCAAACACATCTGACAAACATTTGCAAAAATTTAATTATTTAATTTCCTGCAAAAATACCAATTTCATGTCGAGGAAAGAGCCATATATAATTCTTTTTGTATAACAGCAGCTGAACGAAATTCGGTTTTTAGTATAATTTTCAATATAATGTTTTTGCAGCCTGCAATGTACCCCGCAAAGCATAGCAGCCTTTATCAACGATTTATAAAGATTTTCTAAAATCGTTTTTTGACTTTCTGAAAAAAGGTCTTTTATCGATATTAATGGCGACAAACCTTGGTGATTTTTTTTGTCCGCCTAAATTAAATGCGATTTTTTCGCCATTTCAATTTTATTTAAGACTTTGCGTGTTTGTAAAAATTGAATAAATGATTTTCCGCTAAAATCTCGACCTCCATATGGAGGATTTTTTCTAAAAATAGTTTCCTTAATCGTCAACTTTCAACGATTTTCTAAACTATGTATTTTACTTTCCAAAAAAAGCCCTTTATCGATATTAACAACGGCAAACCTTGGCGTTTTAATTTTTTTCTCGCTTAATTTGAAAGTTTTTTTTCGCCATTTCAACTTCATTTGAGACTGCGTCCGTTTGTAGAAAGTTAAATAATTGATTTTGCGGGAAAACAATTATTTAACGAATTTTTTTAAAAAACATTGCATCCATAATCCTAGTTTTTTAAAAAACGAAATGCTTTTTCTAAAAATAATGATTATCTGTCGTTGTTAGAATCACCAGATTAAACCTCGTTTTCAAAACTATGCACCGGTTCGATAAGGATGCACTATCAGCAGCAAGTAACGGAGATGGAGAAAGACGGTTCAACCTTCTCTAGATAAGTTGTCTGGAATATTTCCCAAATCGATACTTTCGTGTAACGTACTACAGTACCTTGTTGCACTTCAAGGCCGGTGAGCCAATCAAAAATTGCCATATGTCACGGCATAAA
>JAULBU010047473.1:22196-33001 GCA_032358235.1 Odonthalia washingtoniensis | reverse complement strand
CTCTCTCTCTCTCTCTCTCTCTCTCTCTCTCTCTCTCTCTCTCTCTCTCTCTCTCTCTCTCTCTTTCTCCTCTTTCTCTCTCTGAACTACAGAATTAGTCAAATAATCTGGAAAGTGTTGCTTATACTGGTTTTTTTTTTGTAGTGTTACTGTATTTGGATCAAAGAAGTTTTAACGTGCTTAAAGCATACAAGAAGAGGATCAATTTGTAGATCGATTGATCATCGACTACTGTACAGTTGGAGTTCCTTCAAAAGTACAATTATTGTCAAATCATACAAATCATTAAATTATTTAATGATTTTTCAAATTTTGAACAAAATAGATTCTTGAGAACTTATGGCGCGAAAAAAAACGTAGTGCCGGTAAATTTAGAAATCAGTTTATGAAGCTATGTGAGCTTTGTGGGATCATCAGAATGCCGTGTCAAGTTGTGAGCCGTGCTAAAAATTGTTTTTTAAATAGGCGAACCTTTCCCCACATCTTTAAAAGAAGATTTCCATGACGATTCAGTATCCAAAAACTTTCGATCTTGAACAATTCATTCAGAAAAACTGGAAACGTACTCAACTTTTCCGTCAGTTTAATTTCATATTTTTTTCTCTCAACTTCCTCAGCTTTATCTAAAATTTCTGCCATACATGCAAGTGTATGATTAATAAGTAATGGATATCTTGAAATACTTAACATCCTCTTTCTTAATTTCATAAGTTATTACTACTTTTATAATTTATATAAGTAGTAATCACTTTAGTATTTACATCTGTTTTCAAACGTGTAGTACCGTTAATATTGACAAGCTTCAAGTGGTAAAGGAAATGCTTTTTGAAAAAACGCATTTTAAAACCGTTGTTGATAATGCAGGACGCTGACAACTTAAATGGTAAATCACTGTATCAACTGTTAATACACATGATGATACTCTGTCGCCTGTACGACGATGTGCTGGTATTGATGATATCTGCTATATTAACGGGATGATGTCTTAGGTAAACAGTTTTAATATGAATGAGTTATGACGAAACACAAAAAGACGATTTTGAGCTGCTAATTCAAAAACATACTTTACAGTTTTGTCTTGTGTATGTATTACAAATTTACTCAATAAAAAAAATTTATTCAAAGACTAACGTTTTAAATGTTGGGATTATTACGATTTGGATTGTTACGTTTAAGAAAACGTTTACTGCGTTGTGATTGACGACGAGCAGCAGCACCTGCTGCAGGAGGTAATTGAGCTTCTTCTTGCATAACATCACCTAACGATTTTTGTAATATTCCAATACCGACAAGGATGACTCCAGCGACACCGACAAGTACGGCATCAGGGGTTGTTATTGCTTTTAAAACTGGCGCCAATGGAACACTAGCTGCAATGCTTTGCCTATTACGACCATTCGTGTTCATGTTCATGTTCATTTTTTATCTTTGTATACTTCGCGTTGTTTGTTGTTGATGTTGCGAATATTTTGATGTACAAGAGTATAAATAAATATAAAGTTTTAGTCTACATCTGTACCTCGAGCTCATTTGTCTGTCTAGTTTGAAAAATCTGTTTTTATCCGACACGTGTAAGACGTGGAAAATTTGTTGGAATTTGCATTTTCTTGTATTTTGCATCGTTCTTGTGACGTTTTTTTTTGTGGTGAAGCATCATTTTTCACATCATCCCCAATAAAATCTAAGATTGCATACAAGACCCTTTCCACCTTCATCCCATCTTATCATCTCATCTGTGCATGCAATAATATCAAAAAAATGCCTGTGAATTCTTCACTTTCATCAGATATGTCGTCTTTACCGCCACCTTCTTTGCGTTATTCATCACCGGTAAATATGGAAGGTATATTATATAAAGAAGGAAAACGTTTTCGTTCACGTTATAAACGTTATTTAATGTTAAAAGATGGAATATTATCAAATCATCATAATAAAGGTTCAGAATGTACATGGCAAGTACGTGTTGCAGATTGTCCATTTTCAATTGGTCATCGCAATAATGAAATAATTCTGCATTTACCACAACGTAAAGTATCATTTTTTGTTGATACATCTGAAAATTATTCGAAATGGTTATCAGCATTAGAAACATCATCATCATGTGGAGTTGAACATTTTTATAAAATGGGTCCTAAATTAGGTGAAGGTGCATTTGCACAAGTTTGTTTAGCAGAAGATAAAACTACACGTGAAGAATGTGCTGTTAAAATTATTAAAAAACATGGACGTGATCAGAAAGAATCGGAATTTATGGCAAGAGAAACGGAAATTATGAGCAGTGTTCGACATCCCAACATAGTTAATACTTTAGATATATTTGATTCTCCTTCTCATTTACATATTGTATTAGAATATATGAAAGGTGGTGAATTATTTGATATTATTGCTGAAGCAGGATCATTTTCAGAACAACAAGCCGCTCAAGTTACTAGAGATGTTATTAAAGGTGTACAATATTTACATATGTTAGCTATTGTACATAGAGATATTAAACCTGAAAATGTTTTGTGTTTAAGTAAGAAATGGCCTTTACAAGTTAAATTGGCTGATTTTGGTTTGGCTGATTATTCAGATGGCGATGGTGAAATTAATGAAAATCAGCAAACGATGATAGGAACTCCTGGGTATGTTGCACCGGAAGTTGTTAAAAAAGAAAAGTATGGTCAACCTGTTGACATGTGGGCTGTTGGTGTTTTATTGTATATCATGTTAAGTGGCAAAATGCCGTTTTACGGTAGAGACGATAATGCTTGTTTAAGAATGATTGCCTCAGGTAAATATTCAATGCCTGACCGTGAATGGGGTTCCATTAGTCCAATTGCTAAATCTCTAGTCAAAGGGTTATTACAGTTAAATCCGGATAAACGATTAACGGCAAATGGTGCCTTACATCATCCTTGGCTTGCCGACCCTACTGCTTTATCTTCCGCTCCTATCAACAATGATCTTAGTGGCATTCATTCCCGACGTAGGAAATTCCGTACTGCTGTCCGTGCCACCATCACCGTTGGTCGTATGAAAGAAATCGCCAAAATGGCTGACACTTCTTCTGGGACTCTTTGATGTTTTTTTTAATAAAATAGCCTTTCTTCCCGATTCCTTTTTTTGTACTGAAAATTAAACTTTGATTACAATGGGACGGTTGACATGGATATACGCAAAGAAGTTAATTCATCACTCCAGTTTTGAATGGCTCTATATTTTGCACCATTAGCTTCCGCGTTAACATCGCCCAGAATTAAACGATTATTTAATTGATCAATCTTGCCTCTGATTTTACCATCGATTATGAGCGAAACCAACAAATTTTCTAATTCAATAACATCAATATTCAGTTGATTAGCAGCAAAAGAAATTTCAATTCTTGTATATGGATTAATTAATTGTAATAAAACATGTGAACGAAATCTATTCACTAATTCTTCAACATGCTCCTTTATAAAACTATCACCTAATATGACATGTGAATTATCTTTTAAAATTTGTTCAAATTGCCTTACGTTTTTGTTGGTATACGCTAATCTTAAATTCGTCATCGATATAATTTCCTTATTGTTAATATAAGGTTTTGCTTCTGGTGAATCTAATGGGTCAATATCTGATAATTGTAACATAGAAGCTAAAACTAAATATTTTAAACATTGTATTCTTCTATTATTACCTGCTTCATCATAATTTTTAAAAGCTTCAAAAAAATCACTATGTGCACATTCAAAGTTACCTGAATTCATATACATTTTACCACCACATTCTCTTATAACACCCATAATTTTAGGATGTGGTATGGCTGATTTAATTTGTAATGCTTTTTCATATAATACTTTTAATATTTTAATATTTTTAATTTTCGTATACATTTGTATTTCTAATGCATATATTTCTAATAACTGTGTACCTTTTTTTAAATCATCGTTACCATCTTCATTTAAACAAGATTTATGTAATTCTTTTAATATTCTTACTAATTTATTATATTCTCCTATATCATACCATAATTTACCTAATTTTAAATTCGTTTTAAACCATAACCTTTCATTTCTTGCTTCTTGTAGTGCTACTAATGTTGTTTCATAAAATTCTTGAAGTAAATTCATTTGATTTGATGATGATACAAAATCTAATATTGAATTTATACATTTTTCAGAATAATTACGTGTTACTGCTGATCGAATATATGTTAACATTTCTTTGTATCGTATTATCATGTTACTAAAATCATTTAATCGAAATTTTAATTTCACTATTTGTTTCAATGCTTTAAATCCCCATTCTCCTTTTTCACCCTCCATTTTCAATACTTCTTCAAATCCAGCTAACGCTGCATCCGTATCACTTTCCAATAATCCTTTCGAGTTGTAATACTGGTTTTCAGTATCCACATCCTGTTCCTCATCATCATCCGTGTCATACTCGAATCCATAATCTTCCTCATCAACCACATCCGACATCTTTATTCAGTCTTGGATTCCCTCTGGAAGTGCTGCTTTTGATGTTAGTGAACGTCGCCGGGGGTTTGAGAGAGAACGAATTTCTTTTAAAGTCTTTTAAACTTTGGACAAATGTGGCATGGAAGGTAAAACCTCCCAACTTTTATGTAGTAACAAGTACACAGATCAACAAACTGATTCAAAATAAGAGTTGAAATTTTTGGGATTCACAAAAACAGTGTTCCAAATACTTACAGTAAGGCGAAATTTATTACAAAACTTTCATTTGGGTATGTTTCAACTTCGAAAGCACGCAATCGCTATTTTGGACAATTCCAAGCCAGGTATACAGCAACGTAGACATAGACGTAAGCTTTCGATTGGTGCAAGTTTCATTAAAATCATTTGAGAGAAAGAAAAGTCACAGAATTATATGTTTACTTCAAGGAAAGGTCATAGAGGAATTCTTTTTGTTCGTGAACTAAGCACTTCGGCACAAGAAAAGGCATACAACTTCAACAAACCGGACGCTCCCCCAATCATACCGAACGATCTTGGTGATCCTGAATTCTTTCTAACTTGGCCTCAATTGCATTCGATACCATCGAAGATGAAGGGGAACAGATACGAATACCTTAAACAAAACATCATTGATCGATACTATCCTGATAACGATGATGTGAAATCATCGTTTTTCAGGCCTGGATTGTGACCTTCAATGATCCACTCATATCTTGAGATATACTCAATCAATTTGAGATCTGAAAAAGGGTTATTGAAAGCTGACGTTCTATTGGACAGAAAAGGTCTTTACGTAAAATATGAAAAAAAATAATGTTTTGGCTCATATCTCGGAATGACAAAAACAGCGATTCGGTGCTTTTGAAGTTGAAACATACCCACATTATATGCAATGACATTGCACAATGTTCATTGGTTGATTCAAAACATACTTACAGTCTTATATATTAAGTTGATGTGTGTTTGTTTCGTTGGTCAAATAATGGCAGGTACATTGTGACGACATCACCATAATCATTATTGAAGAAGACAAACGCCGGAAACGTGAGCAGTTTGATTATAATAACAATATCGACATTCGAAAATTGAATAAGAATAAGTAAAACGTAACTCGGCGTAACTTGATGAGCAGTAACAACAACAACAGCAACAATAACAACAATATTAGTAATAATGATCATGGTTCAAAAATTGGAAAATATATGTTAATAATAACAGTGAATTCATTAATAATCATAGCATCATCTTTAACATTACATATATTATATCAACCACCATATAACGAATCACATGAATCAATACAAACAACTAAATCACATGTAATATTGCAATTAATATTATCAATATTATCAATATATACATATTTCAAAACATACTTAACATCACCCGGTACATCATCAGATTGGTCTACACATCGACCTGATCTACAATTCCCCAATTCTATTACATCTAAAAAACAACATGATACAGATTTGGAACAAGGTACATCATCTGTAACGAATAATGAAAGATATTGTGAAATTTGTAAAAATATTAAACAAGAGAGAGTACACCATTGTTCAGAATGTGGTAAATGTATATTAAGATTCGATCATCATTGCCCATGGATGGGAACATGTATAGGATTATTAAATGTAAAATATTTCATATTATTTTTAATTTATACTACATTAGCATGTATACATACGATATATATAATTTTAAAATTTTTAATTATGTGTTATTCTAAAATTCATAGTACTCACCATCATCACAAATTTCAACCAAACGTCATATTAGCTATTGCTTTAGCATCACCAGTAGCTTTATTAATAGCAGCACCGGCTTGTGTAATCGTCGCGTTTTTATTGTCTTGGAATCTATGGTTGGGTAGTAGGAATGAAACAAATTTAGAAAATTTAAAAACTGAAGATACCGTTGAAAAGGAAATTGAAATGATTTTAAAAAATCAACCTGATGGTGGTCAACAACCGAAATTAGATGTTGACGGTTTGTATAAAGAAAAGGAAAAGGAAAAGGAAAAACATAGAAAGTACGGTGGTAGTATTATTCAAAATTTCAGACATTTATTAGGTTGGAATTTTATGCTATGGCTTTTACCGATCAAACAATCTAGATTATGTGCTCATAGCAAACGATAACAAAAAATATTATGTAACGGTATTTACACGTGTACACGTGGATTTAGTTATCATGAGCCCATGATTCGTGGCTAATGAAACATACTGTATTCCAAAGTTCAGGTCACACGCCATTTTTGATCCGTCATAGTAAAAGAAAGTGTAACGGATCAAAATATTGATCCGGCCACTTTTTCCCATCTGATCAGCCCTTCTGTCTGTAACGGTTATGTTCTGTATAAGGGAAAAAAACTATAAAAATGTATGAATATTTCAACAAAGGCGGTACTTTAAGAAAACAAAATGCAAACACATCAAACAAACGGATAGATTCATTGACTTATCAGCATGCTATTTAAACATTCATGCTTTGGGAAAACATGTACGCACTCATACATAAAATTCAGGAAACATGTAAACAAGTCTGTGTATGTGGAGTGATACGAGTCACTTTTCAACTCATCCTTTTTTTTTTTGTCGTACATATATTTACTCGTCCATCCTTTCAGTACAACTTCATTAGTAACAATTGCTCCCTGCCCCATTCCCGTTGTAAACTTTTTTATCACCTCACTTCTTTTCTTACATCAAATGACATTCTCAACATTACTTCAACTGCTATTAGTGATTACAATAACATTATATTCAGCAAATGCTCAAAAACCACCACAACTTGAAAACAATAATGGTTATGATTATAGAGCACATGCCGTTCCAGGTGGACCATATTATCAACCAGACACATCAGATGAAACAGCTAAAATTTATTTAAATGGACATCTTTCACATTCACATTACTTTAATCCAATGACAGGTACAACTGGTCGTATTCTTGAATACATTTGGACTACTACTTCTTCACTACAGGAAGAAGTAATCTGTCGTAAAGTAACATGTTCATTAAATTTTCCACGTGGTAAAACTAAAATTAAATTAACAGTTATTGATAATACAGGTGACTTTGCATCAGCTAGTACTAAAGTCATTGTTTATGATGGTGGAAGAGAAGGATTAAGATTATTATATTATCCTTTCAATCCATGGATACGATATAATTACATGAATGAAAGCAGCATACCTACAATATCACAAACTAAAGAACAATTAAATTTATTTACATTTTCCAATGTACCGCAACAATTTCAAAATCATAATGATTTATCAGTTAGAGTGTTAGGTATATTAAGATTAGAACAAGGTGATTTTATTAAATTTCGAATTAAATGTGACGGTGATCAACAAAGTAAAGTTGCTTGTGCTTTACATATTGGACCTAGATCTATTGTAAAAGGTAAATATGGTAATAGTAAAAAAATAACATCCGATTCATATTGGTTTTCAAAAGGTGAACATTCATTACATATAATGTACAGAAGAAGATATAAAAATTCAAGTAAATATAATGGTAAAGAAAATCTTGAGTTGGTATTGAAATGGAAAAAATCTAATATGGATAAATTTAAAGTTGTACCACAATCTGTTTTATGGCATCGTCCTATGAATATTAAACCCGTTATCCATTTTGTTAAACCGTTATATGGTGTTAGAGTTGGAAGTGTTTTGAGTTTAAGAGGTAGTGGATTTGTAGGTGTTAAAGTCATACGTGTGGGTGGTAGAGTTTGTGAAAGAGTTTATGAAAAGAGGGGACGGTTAAATAAAAAAATTAATCAATACAAAGTTAATTGTGTTGTTCCTGGTGTCAAAGGACTTGTTGGTGTTTCTGTAGAAACGTTTGCAGGTGTTTCTAATGTTGTAATTATTAATGTTATCGAACATGATGGTAATAGTGGAGGTAATGGAACGACTATTAATAGTAATGGCAATGAAATAGAACATGATGATGGTGAAAGGGAAAATGAGAAGAAGAATAAGAAAAAGAATGTTGGAAAGGGAAATAATGATAATAAGGATAAAAATAATGATCATAAGGACAATAATAATGTGTCATCTCCTGATGTGACATTATCAACAAATGAAGGTGACAATTCAACGATAACGACAAATGACATGGGACCATTAGGATATTATCAACAGATTCGATTTCGTGAAACATTCTTAAAAGAAATGGATGGAACACTATTTCAAAAACCACAATTGACAACAATTACATTAGGTCCAGACTTTAATTATTACATAGCATCATTAACAGGTTACATTCAATCCTTGCATGTAAATCAACCTCATTCAACTAAAATCTTATCCCGATGTACATCTGAACATGTAGGTACACATCGATCTATACTTGGTTTAGCATTCAACCCTGCTCATTCTCATTTTCTTTTATACGCGTCAACATCTATATTATACTGGAAATCTAAAAGACTTCTTGAATCAACTGATGGATGGGCTAACGGAGAAGTGATTACAATGCGTAAACACGATAAAAATTGCCTTGTTAAAGGTAAAGTTATTGTTAAAGGATTACCTGTATCTAATTATGATCATGCAATAAATTCAATATTATTTGATAGTCAAGGTAGATTATTAATATCTATAGGATGTTCTACAAACGCAGGTGTAAGTTTAGGTAATGATCCCATGGGTGGTATACCAGATTCACCATTATCAGGATCTGTTGTAATGATAAATGTAATGAAACATTCACATGGATACATAAAATATAATCAATATGTAAACCCTTCCACATCAACAATCACAAATAATGGTAACAATAACATATCCATATATGCGTATGGGATTAGAAATTCATTTGGTATGACCATGCATTCAAATGGTTGGATTTATTTAACTGATAATGGTGCAAATCCTGCGTATGGTAATCAAAGTGTTACATGTAGTGAACATATTGATGCAACACATGAAAAAGATAGTTTGAAAAGATTAAAACACGGTTATTTTTATGGTTACGCTAATCGCAATCGTGGCAGATGGGATGATGAACAATGTGTACATCATAGACCTTCTTTGAGATCAAATGGTAAATTTGATGGTGCTATAATTAATAACTTGGAAGCTAGTACGAATGGAATTATTGAGTACACTGCAAACACATTTGGAGGTCAATTAAGAAATGAATTAATATTATCGAAGTTTGCAGTACAAGGCAATGGCAACACGATACGTGTTAAATTAGATGATGATGATGAACAAGGTAAAAATATTACCGCTGTACTAGGTATGAAACAATTTTCGGGGATTGGTTTAAGTATGAGTGGTACAGGTGGGTTGTTAATGCCCAGAGTTTATCAAGGTGTTGTCGCAGCTCTTGTTCCGATTGAGAAATATCCTAGACGTTTTTCGGGCTCTGTTGTAGTCAATAGTGTTTTACCTTTCAGAGGGCCGGTTAAAGGCGGTGGAACGGTCATGGTTACTGGATGGGGTCTGATTAAACCGTTGAAGGTCTGGTTTGTGTTTGATGATGGCGAAGAAAGAGAATGTACGGGTGTGCATAAAATTGACGGTGATGATGGGGAAGGTAGATGTGTTTTATGTGAGGTGCCGAGAGGGAAGGTAAGCGCGAAAGCCAAGGTTGTTGTTAGCAAAGATGGGAACGTTTCCAAAACTTTTGGATTTGAGTACATGTACATGGCAGTTTAGTATTTTAACTGGGAAAGATAAAGCATTTTTTCAGCATTTTTTATTTATGTTATTTGGGATTATTTATGATTAAATTTTATTACAGTAGTGTGCGTTTGTTATCAAAACTTAAAACAGTGCGACTATGTATCCGGGACAATTATCAATGGCCCGGCATGCGGCCCATACCGAGAATAACTTGGCCCTGTGATGTTGGTGCCGGTCCTTCTGGAGTACAAGACGTTAATGATGCGGCACTGGCTTGGGACAGGAAACCAGCAATGAAATCATTTTCTACTCGTCATGTCATAAAAAATTGATTTGTTTGAAACACGTTTTTACTTCCTTTGTTTTTTTAAGCGTTTTTTAAGTTTTTATAAAAAACAATCCACAACAGTCCACTACACACACAACACAAACGTACAATCTTGGGACGTCATATCCTTCCCGGCCACGCAGCCACTTCACAAAAAAAGAAAATCGGATCGACAAACACAAACAAAACAACAAATACAAGTTAAAAAAACAATGTATAAAACAAAAGGAACACCCATCAAAGCTACACTTTTTTTAAAGCTTGAAACTCTCATGTACCACCTTCAATCTCCCTTTCCTTCCCTTTCTTAGTTTGCATGGCTATCACCAGTTCCTGTCGCCCCACCTCCATCATCATCATCATCTCCCGCTATTCCACCACCGC
>JAULBU010047473.1:0-22186 GCA_032358235.1 Odonthalia washingtoniensis | reverse complement strand
AGTATTCCCACCGACAGCGTCCACACTTGAACGTCCCATCATGTCAATTCCTCCACTCATGTCGTTCATATCCATGTCCATCGTACCAATCATGTCATCCACTCCTTCTCCACTCACATTCTTATCACCATTTATGTCATTCCGGTTGTTCACGTGATTCATATCTTCATCTTCTTCATTCACTCGGCCGTTACGGTGATGATAACTATGATGATGATGATGATGATGATGACCTCCACGGTGCTGGCCTCCACGATGATTCCCTCCACGATGATGCCCGTGATGACCATGACGAGGGTTACGCGTGAAGTATCCAAACGTTGGAACTGCTTCCTCGAATTCAGCCGTCTTTTCAATCCATACCTGAATCTTTGCCTTGGGTGCCATTGATGACCCTTCTGGATGTGCTTCCACCAAAGACGTCTGGATACCTGTAGCCATTTAAATTATGAAAATAAAAATAAAAACGTGTGAGATTTCTAATCACTTAATTCAATGAACATGTCGACATGTAGAGTTGAAGGGATGTTTGGTTTGATTTGTAAAAGGAGTTAAATAATGAGTGGAATACTTTTTTTTTTTAAAAAAAAAACAAAGAAAAAAAAACAAATGGGATGACGTACGTTTGATTGAGATAAGATTACTTTTTTTCAAAATCTCTGCAATGGTAACGACGGTCGTGACTGCAAGACCAAGTCCACTTAATTCAATCATATCATCCGTTAGTAAAAACTTCTTACTTAAAGTTACGAAGAAACTCAGAGGTCGTTTCTCTCTTGATACCTGAATCCGTCTACAATTGAAACCATCATTGCCATTTGTACCTTCACCTTCACCACCTTCACCACTGCTGACAATACTATTACTTCCACCGCCACCAACTGTATTTGAAGAGTTGATGTTCAAATTGGTTTGTACATGATCTGATAAATTAGTCATTTCATCTCTTTCGTCCGTCTTAGTCGTCGCTCCAGCTTTGTCCATTGTTATTTCTGAGGCCGCTGATACTGATGCTGATGTTCCTTCCATGCGCGATGATAACATATACCGCCTGTCCAGATCGGACTGGTTGATAGATGCAGATGAGGAAAATGAAGGGATAGTGTAAAATAATAGAACAAAAAGAAAACACTCAGCACCAAAAAAAGAGGAGGTAGAGAGAGAGGAGAAGAAAGAAAGAAAGGAATTCGATCTGTTTGTTGACTTAGTAGTTTGAAATTGGGGGTTTTCAGAAAATTAAGAAAAAAGTTAGATTTGGATAAAATGTATTAAGAGTATTCAATTCCATGATTGAGCTTGGATTTTGTTTGAAATTTTTTTGGGTATTCAGGGAGGACGGAGTGGTCATTACGCAACCACATAGGTTTGAACGAATTACAATAAATTTGAACAAAATTGAACAAAATTAACAGAAAATACAACATACAGAAGAACACTGCCCTTTTCCTCACTTCGTTTGTGGGGTGGACAGGATTACGAAGGTATATGATGTACGCACACTCTGCAATATCATTAATTTGAATCCAGCCAATGACGATGATTGTGTTTTATTTTTTAAGGAAAAAACAATTATATTAATAATACAGAGTTTATTGGGGACGTTGGGCGTTGGACGCGTTGATGTGATGTTTTAAAATGATGAGCAGTGATCTGTTGGTGTATGAATAATTTTTTAGATCAAGGTAATGTCGACTAGGACTTGGAACGAAAGGATCAGTACGGAATGGAGATATGAAGGTAGAAAAACAACAATGAGGGTCTCTCTGACCGGACGGGGGGTAAAATGCCTTGCTAACCAGCTTACGGAACAAGATTGTGAAGTCAATGAGTTGAGTGGATGGGTGCAGTGGAGGAAAAAGAGGGGGGGAAAGAAGATGAAGCTGCTTTTTCTGATGACGGAACAAATAATAATAGAAGGTTATAGAGATAACAATGGCTTCTTTTCAAGCGGTTGATTGGAGATATGTGGAAAAATATTTGACAGTTTTTAGTCGTTGAGTTAAAAGTGGTTCAAGCCATTTTTAAAATTGAAATGGTGAAATTATTTAGGCACAGGAGTTCAACTGGCTTGGTTGTTTCAATAGTGATTTAGGGTTGTCAATTCGGTGTCTGTGTTATCCGCCTTCATACAACGTAATTACTTTTCATCTCCTTTTCTAACCGTTTTTGAAATTTTGAAATTAGTAAATTTTAGTTATATATCAATAAAAGTGTTTTTATTTCTTACTTCAAACCATCCGATCGCATTGCTTGAAGTAGTGATAAGCAAATTACGAGATAAAAAAGCTTGAAGTCTTTTTTTTTTTTTCGTTTTCTTGCATTTAACCATGTGCATTTGTCAACTGAATTCCGACCTACCGATTTCAATCAGTCTTGGCATCCCTGACTGGACAATCACAAATGTTCAAATTCTCCTCTTGTAGTCACAAGTTCAGACATTCAAAATATATATTTAAAATAGCACAGCCATCTGTCGTCGACAAAATAATTATTATTCCAGCTTAAATTGATTTTAAACACGTTCCCCAAATCTCGGACGTTTTAGAATTGAAAAGGATAACCAAACATTGACTACATTGGACATGTTCCATTTTTCTATTGATTTTGACCCAATCTTCCCATTTATGTGAAAACATCAAGGCAGTTTCTACCTCTTCAATTTGTCGCAAAGGTCTAAGATGATTTCTTTCAACCTAGTCTCAAGTTGAGAATGAGGGCAGGTAAATCGTTTTACTAGAGAAATTGATTAGTTAAAAAGACGTGCCGCCCGAATTCAATTTACGTTCACAAAAGAAAAAGAAAAGAATGTAAACATAGACTTCAGGCTTTTCGGAAAGTTTGGCTTCAATGAACATCTATAAAAACGTGCAGATCTCGCATTGTAATGTTAACGTCAACTTATAATCAACAAACCTAGCCACTTAATCATTTCGTAACCAGTCATGTCGAAAAGAACTGTTTCCAGTCAATCAGACAAATGTTTCTGGAATGACAACCCTCGAATGCTCGAAGAGAAGAAATAAATGTGCAGAGACAAGTCAAAGATAGACTGTGAAAAACGGACACAAAGAAACATTTGGTGTGGCTCAACTTTCCTTACAAAAGATTGCAGAAAAGACGAGCCTATCCAAAGGATCAATTAAGCTATGAAGGCAACGCCGGGCATGTCAATTTTTAAACCTTTGACTATCTGTCTTTCAGGCTCTGTTTTGTCATGTTACTTTGTCATGTCATAGAAGGGATGAGAAACCTTAAAACGTCTAAAGTTTGTATGTCATAGTACCCACCACGACTAGGAGTGTGTTCAAATCTACATTTTTTATATATTGTATACAGTAACAGCAGTGACAAAAAAAAAGACAACATAACAAAAATAATAACGGATCTCAAATAATAATGATTGCCAAAGTCTGATGCTCAGCATTGTTGTATGAAGTTTTTAAGATTATGTAACAATAATGTAGCTAAATTTTGCTTAAAACTAGAGCTCTCTCCCTCTCCCCCAAAACAAATGAACTTCCATCACCAGTCCATGTTTACCCAAATCCATTCATGACACAAGCATGAGGACGACACAGCACGGTGACTGCGCGAAATTTTGAAAGCACTTGAAAAGATTAGGTGTTTATCAAATTGGCGGGTAAAATTACAAATCTGAAAGGCTTTTTTCCCGTAATCTTGCCACGTGTTTATTTCTGGCCACTGTACTGTAGTCAGAGTGTTGTACAGATACATATACAGTACACGACAGTTTAGCACTGTAATAGTGTTTCTCTGTCTACAGTGCCGTCTACCTTGGGCTGCTGGCTGCAGCTCTTCATCTACTCCCTGGGCAAAAACGAACGTAACGTCAATTGTGGTGGCGAAGTGAGATTCAAACTTTTGGCTCATTCTGAAGCTGTTTCTTTGTCACAAACATCTTCTCTTCAATCTCATCTAACTTCGAAACAACGTACGGGAATTATGGACTCTGAAAATGCACCATCACAATCACATGACCCTTCACCAAACATGTCAGCCTCCCCAGCTAGTGTTCCGGGCGTAGCGCGCAAACCACACAAGCCTTTATCTCGACGTCGACGACCTTGGGTTTCACGCGATGTTTCTAATTTTCAACAGGTTGAACAGGTCGGAGAAGGAACATACGGGTACGTCATTATCATATTATATAACTCACCTTACATTACACACTACTAAGCATCTTAGCCATTATCTTCTGTCAATTGGAAGTAATTAACACTCAATTGTTTATTATATCGTTATCTACTATTTCATTCATCCTTTTCGATTCTTTAAAAAATCTTCTCAATTATCATTATCACTCTCTGCGTACGCCTACATTTGCATATTTACTTTCTCTGCTTTTTATGATCTCCGGTTTGTAATCAATGTTACGATTTACGTTTACATTTTACTGCAATCCATGCATTGTTTGTCGTTAATTTTCTATAAATCGACGAAATCCCGTTATCTCTATTGCCTTTGTTTCTGTGCCCGGCCTATTTTTTTTCTCTCTGTTTCACTCGTTTTTTTGAAAATCTTCATCCTTCAAACTTCGATTTCGTCACACTTACCAATCCCTGGAACTAATCCTGATGATCAAGTGGTTTCCTCATTGATAATCGACCGTTCGATTAAAATCTATAACCCTAAATGTTGACGTCAAAAGTCAAGTTTGGAGTGCCAATGACAAGAAAACAAACGAAATCGTCGCATTGAAAAGAGTTCGTATGGATAATGAGAAAGAAGGCGTAAGTTAAGTCATTTCTTTTCTTTGTTAGTACTGAAGAACAATATGAACATAGCCACAATCATGACGACAAAAATAGCCTTGTAGACATCTAACAAACAAATACTTTCCATTTTTCACCAAAACTTTATTCGACGTTGTTGTCACTCTTCAATTTCTTTTCTCTTCCAATCTACCTGCGTTTCTTCTTGATATACGTCCTTTTCAACTGCGTCATCTATCGGAAAACGTTTATATATTCTTGACAGTTCCCACTAACTGCGATCCGCGAAATCAAGCTTTTAAAAACTCTACACCACGAGAACATCGTCAACCTCAAAGAAATTGTCACGGGAAAAGGAGAAAGTGACAGTCGAGATGACGCTCGTTCCAAACGAAACAACAAAGGCGGGATTTACATGGTATTTGAATACATGGATCATGATCTAACTGGATTGATGGACACACCCTCAATTAAATTTAGTGAATCACAAGTGAAATGTTTTCTATTACAAATTCTATACGGTCTTGAATTTTGTCATCGTAATAAAGTACTTCATCGAGATATCAAAGGATCTAATTTATTAATTGATAATTATGGCAATTTAAAAATCGCAGATTTTGGACTGGCAAGATCATTCGGAGAACCAGGTCGAAAATATACTAATCGAGTAATTACATTATGGTATCGTCCACCTGAATTGTTATTAGGTGCTAATGAATATGGCCCTAGTGTTGATATGTGGTCAATGGGATGTTTATTAGCTGAATTACTAACAAGAAAACCTCTATTTCCTGGTAAAGATGAAGCAGAACAATTAGATTTAATATTTCAAGTTACAGGTACACCAACGGATGAAACATGGCCTGGTTGGAAAGATTTACCATGTTCTAGCATGGTTAATGATGAATCTATTAAATATGAACCTCAACTTGGTAATCATTTTGAAACAATGGCGGCTTTTCATGATGCTCCTTGTTCACAAGCTATTATTGATTTATTAAGTAGTATGCTTAAATTAAATCCTAGAGAAAGATGTACAGCTGAAGAAGCTTTAGCTGATAAATGGTTTTATGAAGAACCTTACGCTTGTAGAAAAGAAGATTTACCAAAAAGTGTTGAACCTACACATGAATTTCAAGCAAAGAGAAGGAGACAGGCTTCTCAACTTAATAATAATAGGGGTGATGAACATCAACAACATCATCATCAGAATCATCATCATTATCAACAACATCATCATGAACATGATAACAGAACACACAGTGCGAAAGAGAAGAGATGACGACGTGTAATGCATGTTGTTTTCAACAACACACAGAACCGTCCTTTTTTTAAATTTTTAAAGAACGTTTATCTTTATAGATCATTCTGGTCTGTTGTATTTGGATGCTCTCTCCATCCCACCCCCTCTGTTTGTTTTTTTTGTATATGTCTTTACGAGAAGACTCATGAGGAGGACGTTTTCTTTGGGTGGATAAGCTTTGAATTCCCCTTTTGTAAGACAGACGGACAGACGGACAACCTCGTCATATTCAAAGAAGATTTTTTTAGTTTCTTTTATATTTATATTTATGTTTTTGTTTATTCTTCTTGTGTTCTAATCAAGCACGCACCTGGTCGCTATTGTCGTGTTCACATTTTTCGTCTTGGAGTAGATGGATGATATGTAACGTTGAAATCATCATCATCATCAATGGAGTCGGTGTTTACTTGCTCGTCATACTCTCTACTCTCATTCCCTCAAAATCATGTCTCAACCTATTTTATATATTCGGCAATCAACCTTATATAAAATAATCAAACTTTGGTTGAATTGATTGGCATCATCAGTGCAACTTTAAACACAAATCAAAGCTACATCTCATCTTTCATCAACATTATCAATTTTGCAAGATTTTGCATATAAACAGACCACTAATTAACATTCTAGACACAAACCCCTCATCAACTAACTGACCGACTAAGCAAGACCATTTATGTATCAGAACTTGAATCTGATTATCAAAAAACACTAAACGTCTGCTCAAGTTGGTAATTTTGTCATTTTAGTTTTATTTCAATATATTCAAATAATACGTCAACCAAACAGAAGAGCTTTGTCAAGAAGTGAAGGGGATTCGAAATATATAGTATTAAAAAGAACGCAATATACATGAACTCGTTAATTTAATTTTAAATTTTATCAGGATCATTTACAAACAAGAAGTTTTATGATCTTCGAGGTACACACTGTTAAATAAGAACGCAACATACATTAACTGATTACTAATTTAAACTTTATCAAAATCATTGTCCAGATTTGGATGAATGAGAAACTACATTGTAAGTTGCAATTCATTCCCAAATACATAACATTTATTTACTGGTAAAATATTATGGATTGAGCTTTCCTATAGGCAATTACAATTGTTATAAAATCGTAACATTACACGCTAATTCAATTGGATAGATTATTTAAAACATTCATGCAAAAGTTTTAAACGCCAGAAAAGCTGGAGGAATCATTCAAATGAGTTGAAGCATGTCAAAAAAACCTTGAAATAGATTGACACACAAGCATGAAAAGTAAACACGGTATTATGTTCACCCTGCATTATTTACTACAGGGCAGAAAAAAAAGGAAAAAACTATGAAGTATATGTGCTGTGTGGAGATTGGAGATTTGCAACCAAAAGAAGAAGTTCCCAACTGATATCGATATATTTTTTATGTTAAAACAAAAGTAAAGTATAAATAATGAAAGTTGCGCAACAATCTTTTATCCCATATTGCCTCATAGAACCAGGAAGGATGATCAGTACTTCCAAAATCACGTCCCTAGTTGTTATGGTGGGCGTGGGATTACAACAATTTTAATTGTAGCCATACATATTATTCGGGCCTACATACATCTGGAACGGCCCGTTCCAAATGTATGATACAATTATTATTATTATTATGTTCAGATGAAATGAAGAATTGAATGACATTCAATACATTGTATTACGCGATGTATGTGGTGGCGGCTTTATGTGGTGCATGGCGAATGAAGCGGCTCACATAATGAAAATTTTGGATAAATGAAGGCGTTTGGATGAAAAAATCATGAAAATATTTGCCAGTTGTGTGGTTTAAAATTTACCTAAAATTACAAAATGCGTAAACATTTTGTAATAATATTACAATAATAATCAAATATTATTTGATACATTATTATTATTTGTCAAGTTTTTATTGGTCACAATCCATATCATTGATCTCTTTTTAATTAATTTTTTTTTCTTTCTTGTTTCTCAGATCAGTTTTCTTGCCGCCTACGCCGAATTCACGTTAAAGTAGCTCATTTCAACCCGTACTAAATGCGAAGAAGACAAGTAGTCAATCAATTAAACAACACAAGGCTATCACACCCATCCCGCCGCATCTTCACCGTTTCCCTTAATTTGTTGTGTCCTTTGGAAACATATTTGACATTTGAATTTCGTCATCATCTTTTGAGAACCTGTCAGTAATTCAGACAACGTTTTTCCTTTTCTGAAAAAAATAGGAAGAAGGGATAAGAATATAATGCATTTACTAGTATCTGCGAAACGAGCACGAAAGCCAAGTGCTTTCGCGCCCGCAGTAGGAGTTAAACAATCTCCTTCGCCTCCTTCAACAACATCAAAAAATCAGTCACAATTACAACCATTACAACCCCCAAAACCACTGTCAAAATCACCCCTGAAATCAGCGGTAGTGCATTTTACATCTGGAGGTCTAGCAGCTGGATTAGTGAGAGCATCACTCCAACCATTAGATACATGTAAAACGAGACTTCAAGCCTCACGCAATACAACACAATCCCTACGACACATTCTATTTCCTGCCGGATCATCAGGATTCCAAGGTTTGTATAGAGGAGTAATACCTGGTGTTGTTGGAATAGTACCAGCAGCAGCTGTATATATGTTAACATTTCAAACATTAAAATCAAAATTAGGTGAACGATTTCCAAATAGAAAAAATGATGTAGTTGTTGCCTTTTCAGCTGGTCTTGCAGATGTAGCTGCAAGTTTAATAAGAGTACCTTGTGAAGTATTAAAACAACGGTTACAAATTGGTATATATAATAATATATCACATGCTTTAAAAACTGTTATTTTAAAACGTCAAATACCTAGATTATATACTGGTTTATCAGCTCAATTATCAAGAGATGTACCTTATGCAGCTGCCGAATTCTTAGTATATGAAAATTTAAAATCATCTATTTATACATTTAGAAATCAAAATCAACAACAAAATGATAATGACAATGTTAAAGACAAACAAATAGGTAAAGTTGATGGTTTATTAGTTGGTGCATTAGCTGGTGCTTTCGCTGCTATTATAAGTAATCCTGCTGATGTTGTTAAAACTAGATTAATGACTCAAATTAAATCACAAGGTACTGCAAATGCTACTGGTATTCAAGTTACAATTCAGCCTTATAAAGGTGTTAGAGATGCTTTTCAAAGAATTGCAAAAGAAGAAGGTATGAAAACTTTTACAAAAGGTATAGCTCCTAGAATTGCAGCAAAAGCTTTACAAAGTGCTTTATTCTTTGCTGCTTATGAAGGCTTAAGAAGAGCTGTTAGTAAAGCTTTACATGTTGATCCTTATGCGTCTACACGTCCAGCTCATTAGGTTCTACACATAAACACGTTTTAGATTTTGTTATTCTTTCTGTCTAATCTAGCTCTGACAATTTTTTTTGTGTAAAGGAAAAGATGTAAGAAAGAATATGAAAGAAAACAGTTTTTGCTCTTGTGTTTTCAATGCGTTGATGCTCATTGAATCCAAAAACAAGACCATTACTTTTCAAATATATCACGTAATTCGGTGCCGCCCACTGGAGATGTAATGGAGATTTGGAAAAATATAAAGCGGAATAAAAAAACGACCAGGCAAAAAGGACAAACGAGCAAAAATCGGACAGATTGATGATTTACATTTACTTTATACCTTATTTATGAAATAGATATTTTAAATTTTTTTCTCCTCTGAAATTTTATTGATCCCCATGATCATCCCATCCATTCCGAACTCATATTCGTTTGTATTATTGAGTCTATGGTTTCTTCGCCGTCGCTATAACAACATTGGCCAATAATTTAATTCTTTTTTCTTTATCTCACTTTCTTCTTTCAAAAATACAATCGATTAAAGAAAATTAATTACTTCAATATGCCTCCTGCAACAGAAACAGTCGAAGACAATGAGGAGTCGAACACTTCTCCTAATAATGGCTATGACAAACATATTCACACTGATGACAATCCTTATCTCTCCAACGACTCTCATTTAGAAAGATCATCTGAAGTTGCAAGCCTTCGCCCAAGTGTGTTTTCATGTGGAAGTTCACATCATACACCGCCGATGGCCCCTCTAGCAATATCTGACCTTCAACCACTTTCTAATAACAATAGTTCATCAACAACACCAGCAACGACACCAACATGCATAGCACCGAAATCACATACATCACCACCTGTAGAACCATTTATAATTGGTGTAACAGGAGCATCAGCATCTGGTAAAACAACCGTGTGCCGTAAAATAATAGATGGATTGGGTGATCAAAGATGTGTATTAATATCAGTTGATTGGTTTTACCGCGGATTACCTAAAGATGCAAATCCTCCAGATTATAATTTTGATCATCCATCAGCATTTGATTTTCAATCATTACATGAAACCTTGATACAAATGAAGAAAAGAAGACCTATAAGTCTACCAACATATAATTTTGCATTACATGAACGTGATAACAATAAAAAACTTGACTTAGATAAAGCTGATGTTATCATTGTAGAAGGTATATTAACATTTTATGATCCTAATATAAGAAATATGATGCATATGAAAGTATTTGTTGATGAAGATGCTGATATTTGTTTGGCAAGAAGAATTCAACGTGATATTAAATCAAGAGGTAGAACAATTGAATCTATTTTAGAACAATATAGAAAATTTGTTAAACCATCGTTTGAAGAATTTATATTACCTACTAAAACATATGCTGATATGATAATGCCAAGAGGTGGTGAAAATGTTATCATGATTGATATGATCATTAAACATATTGCTTTAAAAATAAGACAAGATGATTTAAGAAAGTTATATCCAGGTTTAATTGTAATGACTGATAGTTTTCAAACAAGAGGTTTACATACAATAATACGTAATAGAAGTACAACAAGAGATGACATAGTATTTTATTCAAATCGTTTAATGAGATTATTAGTAGAAGAAGGATTAGGACTACTGCCATTTAAAAGGAAATCAATAAAAACAACTAATGGTGGTATTTATTATGGTGTTGGATTTATTGCTGGTTTAGCTGCTATTAGTTTGTTACCTGATGGTGTTACTATGGAAAGTAGTTTAAGAGCTGTTTGCAATACTGTGCGTATTGGTAAAATGGTTATTGATGGTAAAACGAAAACGGTAACATATGAGAAATTACCAAAGGGTTTGAATGATAGATATATACTTGTTCTAGCACCCGTTTTAAATTCTGGTTGCAGCTGTGAAAAAGCGGTTGAAAGATTGGTTCAAGTTGGTTGTAAAGAAGATCATATATTTTTACTTACTTTAGTCGCTGCTCCTCAAGCTGTTATTAGGATTTGTTCAAGATTTCCTAAATTGAGACTAATTGTCTCTGCTGTTGATATGGGTTTAGATGAAAATGGTCTTGTTTACCCAGGTATAGGAGACTTTTCAACTCGTTACTTTGGAACTGATTAAATTATATTAAAATTTCATTCTTCTTTTTTTATTAAAGGAGACATTAAAACAAATCAACCAAACCATTAGCGACCTTTTCTCTAAAATTAGGAACGACAGAATCATTACCTAAATACATATCACCTAAAGCCCAAGCAAGAGCAAAATCTTTAACAACACATACACACCTACCATCAACCACAAGTTTGACAGTGCCATCAACATCAATAACGACATCAGCAACGGAACCAACCTTCATATTACCAACTTTATTAAAAGATTTACAGAATTCTCTTACATGTTCTTTGACTTGTGCCGGAGTATTCCCACCATGTTTTGAAGAATATTCAATAGATCTAGGTAATAAAGCTCTTTGAAATCCAGTACCCATGTGTGATCCTGCTACTTGACGTACTACAACAATACGAAATGTTTTTGTTATTTTATCGGGAGATGTTATTGTGTCCCATATTTTATCACCTGTATTTATCATATCTTGTACAGTGAATTTTGAAAATGGTTTAAATAATGATGTTTTTGTCGGTTCCATGTATAATGCTACAGCGTAGACTTGTACTAATTGACGCATTAATCTACATGATACTCCTATTAAGTTTAGGGGCGTTGGCGTTGTTGACGTTATTATGGTTGTAGGGAATGCTATTCCTGATATAGGTTCTGTGATTGATACTTTTGGTTCAGCCAGGTCAATGATGGGGGTTATTTTTGAGGATGAGGGCTGCTGCTGAAATTCGCAACTGGCAACTGTGATTGTGATTGCGGAAGCTGTTGTGACGGCAGCAGCGGCCTTGGAGTAAAGTGACCAGGTATACGGGACTTGATGATTATGATAACGTTGGTGGGAGAAGGCACGGTTCTGATGCCATGTTGATTTTGCTGTTGATGTTGATGTTGACCGTATTAATGGATGTACCATTCGTGCGATGGTAGTAGGTTTCATCATTTTGGGATTTGTTTTCTTTCTTCTCAGGTTGATCCCAAATTTTTGATCCGATGATCCGAATATTTGGATGTACATGTCTAGTTTTTTCGATGTGGTTTATAAAAAGAAATTTTCATTTACAGTACAGTACGAATAATATTTACAGCTATACAGTAAATAATTTATTATTTTAATTACTATAATAAATGAACGGATCAACATTTTGATCCCCTATTCATTTCACGAAAAAAGGGTTCGAAAAAGACTTAAATCATCGTGGAAATGGATTGTGCAGAATCATCTCGTTCAGTAATACCAGCAACAGGATGTTCCGAAGACCGGAGTCGAATACTAGCACCGATGAATAAGGTATCTCTTAGTAGGAATCTAGAGCCGTCAGTTTCGATGTCACGCCTTTTAATCATATTGGGGAAACCGATTCTCTGACCACTTGTACTGAAACAAGCACCTTTAATTTCTTTTGTATACAATTCAGGATTTGATCCACCAGTATGTTTCACAATGAATACAGAGAAATCTAATTCAACATCAACATCTTTATCTTCAGTTTCTGATAAACAACCCAAATATAAACCGATCCAATCACCATTTGAGGAAATTTCAACAATTAAATTCCATAAACAATTTGAAAAATAACGTGAACTTGTATGTACATTTTTATAAACTTTTCTAAATGATGTAATACGATCTGAAAATGTTAATGCATCAACCCGTCTTTTTCTATATACAGGACTTGACTCCATAACTACATTTCTTATTAATCCTCTGCTTTCATCTTCTTTGGCTGCTATTCCTCTACTGACATATTTACGACATACAGGGAATGAACGTACCAATTCAGATGATGCACATACTTCCAATTCATCAATTGTCATAGTTGGAAATCGGATTAATTTAATTAATCCTGCAACTATATCAACATCTATACTTGAATCATTTACGTTTATCCATTTCTTAACTACTTCAAATACTGTTAATTCACTTGTAATATTTAAATCATTCAATTTTAATAACCTTACTAATGACCCATATGCCATTATACCCCAATCTGTTACTTTTGAAAAGTCACTTTTCATTACTTGCCATGCTGCGTTTTGAACCATTTCTGTTTCTCTATCTTTTTCAATATTGTTATTAACATCGCCGCGTCTTCCTCTTTTTGTTCTTCTTGGTGTTGTTGGTGATGTTGATGAAGATGGTGTAACAGATGATTGTTGCTGTGAAGATTGCCGTATACCAGCAGCTGTATAAACACGTATACAATTATCTGGTGATACCGCAGCATCACAAAGATAATTATCAAGTGCATTTGCTAGTTCATCAAATCTGTAACGTCTACATATAGGTAATGCAGCTAAAACAGTTTCAGTATCTAAATTAATACAAGCGCCATAAATATACGAATAAATTAATGACCACCCTGTTCTTAATGTACGATCATCTATATCATCAATAGCAATATGTACTCTGTATCTTTCAGGTTGTTGCTGCTGTTGTACTTGTCTTTTAGATTGTTGTTGTTGAGTTGGGTACGAAGATGATGGGTTGAGTATAATTGTAGGTGATGCTGGTGACGATGTCACATTTGGTGTAGTTGTTGGTGTTGTAGCTCTTGGTGATGTTGATGGTGTTGATGTTGATGTCGTTGATGTCGATGTGCCACTTGTTGGTGAAAAGGCTTCACGAAAATCAAGAGAATGTACTGCTAGTACTGCCCTATGTGCTGGATAGTGAGACTGTCCTGCAATTACATCAACGTCTGCAAAGGGTGTTAGGTGATGTGATAATAATACCTGTGCCGCCGATTCAGCAGGTGCCGCATTCAATATTGTGACGACCATTCTCTTTTTCCAATCTTTAGTATGTATTCGTAGAGGTGGGTGGTGTGGAATTTTTTTAAAAACGATTGCTTGTCGCAGTTGTGACACTCCAGTTCAGTTTTGTTCAATGATCAGTGGTTTTGAGGCGACGGTGAAGGGTGAGCGTGTTCGTGTGGGGGCGTTGAAAAGTGAAAAATGATACAAATCAATGGGGTTGGGAACAGCGGTATGGCTGTCGAACCAGATTCAAAGAGGTTTTAAAAAAAGAGGGGGGTAGTTTGTTGCCGCGAAACGACTCTGCTACACAATTCACGTCATTTTCACCCCTGACCACCACATCGATCACAAAACATTTTACTATTTAATTTTGTTACATAAACATACGATTTTATGAAACTAAACGTTTTAAATTTTAAATTAAATAAAATTAAAAGTAATCGAGACAATAATGTAACAGTACAGTCAGTATCTGATTTCTACAGATACTGTCAGTCAATTTTAATTTATAACGGTTAAATTCTTTTTATAGAGAGAGAAACGTTCTTTTTTGTTTGTGTGCATTCATTGGTCAATATTATGTTGAACAGAAAACATTTTTGCCAAATGTTTACGACCGTTTTGTTTTATTTTTTTGCGATTTTGTGATGAAACGGCACCAACAAAGCAACATGAATACTGTATTTTACCACACTAAATTTGTTTAATCATTTCATGATACAGTACAGCAACAGTAATGCGATACGTGTAGAAATAAGGAAATTAACCGACTAATGCAAAAGAAATGCAAAGGACTACAGTACTATGCACAGAATTGGCGAGAGAGATCGGACTGTCAGGCAGGAGAGAGCATTATGAAGGAGGGGGCGCAATAGAATTCAAAGAAGAGGAAGAACAGTTTGGTCCGAGGTTGAAGGAAGGAGGATTTGAGAACCCAGGTATAAAAAGAACAGAAGAAAAAGGGTGGCAATTCACTGGCAATTCACTAGCATGACCCCGCAATAGTGAATGATTCTCACTTGATATTACCATTAGTAAGATGAGACGAAGAAAGTAGAATAATTGGATGAAAAGCTGCTTTGAAAATGTGAAACTGAGCAGACAGTAGACTACACTAATTAACATAAGATGGCTAAAATATGGATCACACTAATTTGATCACTGTATACTCCACTAAGCCCACAACTGATGCTGACACAACTTTATTACTACACCTAATGGTGTAATTAATGTTACTAACATTAATTGAGATAAGGAAAATTTTGGGGCATTTATTGAAAATAATGTTAGTAACATTAATTAAGATTAACATTTATTTGCAATAAGGCCCGTTCCCAACACAATTTAATTTCATCAAAAAAATCCACATACCAAAAAATTAGTGTTAGTAACATTAATGAAAATTTTCTTGAGATTTCAACATATGTTACAGTGCACTTCAGCCTCAAGCTAGGCCAAAATCTGACAACTAAGTTAGTGGTCAGATTTCGGCCTACGGAGTTGTAAGTTGTGGGTTCAATTCCCACAGCAGTCGCAGGTACTTCATCTAAAATCTCTACTTGAGAGTCATTTCAGACAAGGAGTCGTCATTTTTGAATTATGTCTTTATCCAAGAATTCACATCGGTTTCATTTGTGGGTGTATCCTCCGCACCCTGGCAGTGTGGAATATCCAGCGTGGCCGATGCCTTGATGAGGATTTACGTCATAATGTCATTCAGTTTGAAGAAACTGACAAATTGACAACACCGGGAACGCTGAAAGCGGATATGGAATGGTGGTTTGCGACTTCATATTAATTTTTTTCTGGATCAGCCCCGTCAAAGCATGCGCGATGATTCGATATTATGTTTTGCAAATGAGGAAAAAGCTGACGCACCTCCCACAGCCCATTTGGATGCTTTTCGAATCCACATCTAATCATTGCTTTTATTGCATATGTCATTCCTTCACTATCGCGCATCCCGTTTACATCTCGTACGGCACGGTAGCGAGCTTTAGAAAATAGAGCTTTCCAGGGTTAGAGATCATTCCATTTATTGGCTCAATACCATTATCACCAATTATACGTAGCTGTCCAATTTGTGCTTCTCTCAACAGTCAGACCAAGCAGCCTTCATCTTTTGAATGAAAAAGGAGTCTGCAGGCTGCAGAAGATGAGTAAAATTTACCGAAAGGAAGCGAATATCTGTTTGCTTTCGAGATAATACTTCCTGAAGTCCGGAAGTGAGGAAATAACTGCTGCAGTTTTCCGTAAAGAAAACACGGTGGCGAACACCACTAAGAGGAGAAAGGGATCGGTTATTGTTAGCCCATTCAATTATTACGCGATGAGAGACCCAAATTGACGGGCCAGTACGACACGAGACATCTGGCACTTCATCAGGAATACTGCGTATTGGACATTCGCTGTCCTTGTTCTTGCATACCATAAACAGTGGCTGAATTATTGCATCTTGACCTCCAGAGATTGTGACCATTAATTTAATTCCCTATTCACCTGACGTGACATCTGCGTATTTGACATCTTCGTCACCCCTAAATCCAACGTTTTTACTACAGTCTACTTTGATGATGAAATGAGTTTCATCTGCATCCGCAACGTCATCCTTTTGCAGTAAAATGTTTTGAAAATCACGACCGATATTTCCAAGGAAAAATGCCACCCTTTTCTCGACAAGCTGTTGTGCATGACATAGAAATTGTAGCTTACCGATTTGTATACGAAGGACGATCCCACTTTTCGCCATAAAGCTCTGCGTCCAACAGGATGTGACCAGAGCTACACTGATATTGTCATGACTTTCTGATGTTATAGTTGAAGAGTACGCCTCGTTTTTTGATGAGAGAATAAGGTATTTTTCCTACATTGTCACTGTCTTTGCGGAAAACTTCATACCGAGCTTACGAAGATGCTCAAACTCACGAAGAAAATCCAAATCAAAAGCCGAAATCCAGCTCTCTGCCTCTCACCACTCTCTTTCTGGGCTTTTGTTAGCATACCTCTTTTCCCTCCCCTTGTCACTTTAGCCACAGACAACATCAACTCCTCGCTACGCTGACCTCGTCCGGGATAATCATCAACAAGACTAGACAAAATTATCCCGATACGCTTTGCGCGCATAAAATTGGCAGCGTGAAGAATTGTGAATTGTGAAGTTAGTAATTGTCTTGATTTGAATATTCTTCTCTGTCTCCGCTCGAGTGGCCTCCGCAATCATCCAACTTGCGATAGTTTCTCTTTAATGAACGGCGTGAACATTGTGAGGGGCCGTCTTGCCTCGTTTCTCCTGTATCTCATGGATATTGGTGATGGAAGAGATAAATGTTGCTGAAAGGTCGTCACTTTCGGTCACATTTGATGTTTCACCCGAATATTGTTGGTTGTTCTAAGTTGGTTCTGCTATTTGAACACGGTGTGCTTGATGTTCTTGTGCACTCTGAATTGCCGCACGAATTAGGAACGCTGGGACATCATTGTTTAAGGTTTAAGGAGACGTTCCGAGCGTTGCGACGTGACTTGAGTTCTACAAAAAGTGCCGAGTGGCCTAACTAGTAAACATTCTGTTAATATGCGGATGCCGGCAACATAGTGGAAAGGCATGAAAATTACTGGAAAAATATAGCCAGTTTCGTAACGGATCATTCCAAGTTTTTTCTTTTCAAATTTTCAAATTTAGAATGTGTGAAAAAGGAATTTGAAAATTTGAAACGAAAAAAGCTTGGAAAGATACCTCACGTTTAGGAAATGAGGTCAGTTCACAAGTAATGCTAGTAACATTAATTTAAATCGTTTTCTATTAATGTTAATAACATTATTTGATTTTCCAAATTTTATTAGCTTATTAAATTTAATGTAAGTAACATTAATTAAAAAGTAACATTATTAGTTTAGTAACATTAATTACACCATTCGGTGTATTATAGAAACTTCTTTATAACGAAGACGCTTGGGATCTTAAAACTACTTCAAGCTTACGCATTACATGTGTGAGTCTGAAGGTCGATGAAGAAGAGATGAGATCGTCATTCTGTTCTCTTCTCATCGAACATTTTATTTATAAATAAAGTGTACTGTGTACTGTAAACGAGTACTATAATGTGGCAGTATATACTAGTCTACCAGTACGTGTCGGTACATCAGGAGAGTCCCAGAAAAGAGGGCAATGCAAAGGGGAAAAAAGGTTAGGATGGTGAAAGCAGGAAAACAAAAGCGGTGAATGTGAGAAAATTTACTGTAAATTTTTGATGAGAGTTCCACACTCCTCTGTGCTTTCGAGCAGCATTTTGGGTGGGGTTGATGATCTGCAGCAGGTGTAGATGAGATTGAGGCGGCAGCGATGTGGTCAACAGGTCTGCTATGTTTTCGGCTGTAGGAACGCATTGTAGTGCTATTATTTGGTTGTTCAAGGCCAGTTGTAGATGGTTGGTGAAACTTTATATCAATGTGCTTTCATTGTCGACCCTGATGTGATGAGATATAAATTACACCATTATTATCTGTAAAATATGGTGTAACTGGTGCTTCGTTTCAAAAAATATCTTGAGAAAGCCACCGTATCCATAGTGTATCCTGCAATGCATGCGAATACGCGAAATATTCAGCTTCACAAGTGCTCAGGGCCACTGTTTGTTGCTTGCGAGATGACTACAGGATCGGGAAGCCATAATCTAAGTGGATGGCAGCCGAAGTGGAGCGTCGATCTGTGGATTCGGCGTAGTCGGTGTCGGTAAATGTCTGTAAGAGGGGCGCTGTGGTTGTCTTGTGGAATGTTATTCCTTGAATTTTGGTGGAATTTAAATAACGTACCAGGTGGTGGAGAATGGTCAGGTGCGTTTTGGTGGGTCTTGTCACGAATTTGGCCAGTCAAATGGCTGCAATGCGACTTCCAATATGGTACTGTCGGCGAGGTACCGGATGTCGCCTAAGATTGACATGTATAGCACTGAGTTTCTTTGTCTAGTGTTTTGTCGGCACTGTTGTTGTCATAGTCTGATTTTTGCGGAAGTGGAGTTTTGCGGGGATTCGAGTCCTGAAAATTTAGCCTAGTGGCTTCTTTTTGTATCAGGCTTGGTGGAGAAGGAAAACATCACCATTAGTGGAGTACGTGACTGTCCATCCTAAAAAGGATGCTAGATTACCAAGGTATTTAGCGGTGTATTTAGTTTTAAGATGGCGGATGAAATTTCCAATATCGTCGGAAGTTGGGGCTATGATGAGGAAGTCATCGATCGTGGTAGAAATGATTATTATGCCACTAGGTGTTTGTTTCCTGTATAAGAAAGGGTCAGTCTGGGGTTGTATGAAGTCATCGAGTATTAGATGTTTCTGTAAACCGCCGAGGTAGATGTTGCATGTTGGTTTGGAACCATATAGGTTGAGGTTGAGTGCTCCGTAAGTGCAATCTGGAAAAGCCAGTTTACCGTCGGCTATCGGCATTTGATTTACGTATACAGTTTTTGTCTCGTCATAGCGCTCATGGGTGAAGGAGGAAGTGATGCAGAGATGGCGGATTGGATTGTCGTGGTGATGGGCGTGTGAAAATATGAACCGGGAAGATGCCTTGTTGGCTGTGTAAGCTGATATTTGGTGCGGGTCGTAAAGTTTGTCCGATTTCATAAGGTCGCCGCGTAATGCGCATAGCGCTTTGTGTTTTAGTATGTGGCCGTAACTCGCTCGCTTGTACCTGTATGTCATTGTAAGCGGTATTGGGTTGTCTGGTTTTGGCATTGTTCTGTCTGGGATCCAATGTATCACATTATTGTGATTGAACTGGTATATCTCATGGTTGTGGGCTTTTCGCCAATGAGATGAGTCCGGATATTGTAGTAATTGCTCTCGGGAAAGTGGTGGAGGTGTGTCATTTTCAATGTGTAGCGGTGTTGAGTGTCGGCGATAGGCTTTGAATGTGGACGCCGATACTCTGGACGGGTCGAATGCTGGGTGGTAGGGAACGAAAGCAATAGAGTGACAAAGCGAGATTTGCGAAGTGTCCAGATATATTCCAGCTGGAATTGGTTGTGCGTCGTATTGTGCAAAAACCGTGCAGGTCGACTGCATTGTTGCAATTTTGTTTTGGATTGTCTTCTGCCGACAATGGTTCCGTGGCCCCAAATGGTAGAAAGAAGTCGGGCAATGTGCAGTTGTCCCACACTCTAATTGGTGGAAATTTCAATTTGTGATGCATACGGTTGTACTTAAACGTGTCATCAAAAACTGCAAAATCCCAATTTTTTTGGGTAACTTACAGTGTGACAGTGCACACCGTGCAGCGTTCATTATAGTGCAATTTACTCGCTCGGCCAATTAATTCAATTGGGGGTGATGTGTGGTTATTGTTGTTAGGTTGATGCCGTTTTCATTCAAGAATGAAGAGACTACAGTAGAACGTACTCTTTTGCATTGTTGGAATGAAAACGGAGGGGTTGATGGCCATGAATTTTTTCATTCTGTTGAGTGTTTGTGGTATCAGGTGTTGTAGGTGAGATCGTGATTTTATTGGTAAGGAAATCACGAATCTAGAACCTACATCCACAAATGTGAGGATGTGCTTGTGGTGGTGGGCGGGGCGGGGAGGATGGGACCTAGGTTACCACTGGAGACTATTTCTCCAGGATCGGATGGCCAGGATGGAATTTTGTGATGAGGCGACGTGGAAGATTGGCCCTCAGCACATGATGAACAAGTGAGGACGGCATCATGCCGCCATCCGAGCGTGATTCAAGTTTCGATACCGACGACCAAAATGACGGTAAGCACATAATTGACAGTGCAGAATCATCCATTCATTGCCCGAAACGGGTCCACTAATAGAACCAAAAATTACATGGAACATGACGTGGAATGGAATTGGTGGTGTTATTTGGGGTGCAAATCGGCGGGCGGACGGATTGTCCTAGTGTGCTTTAAATTTGTTTCTGAAAGCTGCCAGCTTCCAGAAACAAATGAAGTAGTAAAAAAATGCAGCAGTGCTGGGGCTGGTTGGGGTGGAACATAGTTAACTCCGAGGGGGTTATTTGGATCGCGGCAATTCTTATCGATGTGGGGGTAAAGTTTGCCGAAATTGACAGCATGCCACTTACAGCCGTTGTGAGCTTGTATTGTTTTTGGTGAACGAGATGGGGATGGATTATGGTAAGCGGACGAGCTGGAATTGTGAGTTGTATGGAGTAGCCTCAGTTTTGTTATGTATATTGTGATTACCATTGTCCGAATGCGTTGCATGTATGTTGGAAAGTTTAACAGCCATATGCGGGTGAGGTAAGCATATTAAGGGTATTTAGTCATACCTTTCAATTAGGAATTTGGCGGTTTTCTTCTCGTCATCAATGGAAGGATATCAAGCTTCAATCATTTTGGTTCGCAGTTTAGCGTGCACTTCAAAGTATTCTATCGAGTCATCAAAATAGTTGATACCGGTGGATGTATGTTGCAATTATAGGGCATCATGGTCAGCGGATGACTTTGTCACCAATAATTTGTGGACGCGTCTAATGATAAGACATGGCTTTATCGGTGTCCCCGGAACGATTACTGCTGCTGCGACATGGGAGGGAAAGGATGAGAGTAATTTGCTAGTTAATGCCGTCACAGATGTATGAGAGGCATAGTCATATGTGTAGTCGATATTAGCTATGTGCTGTGAAATTCCGAGCATCTCCGCCGCACACTTAATGACTAGCAGCCATGGTTCCAAGTTGTTTTTGTTGAGCGTGGCGATGGTGGGAGGATTGTGGTGATCCGGAAGTAATGGCGCCGGGTTGGAGTAGAGTTTGGGGGGTTATTCGGATTCATTATAATGTCTACTTTAGTTTGTAAAAGTATGTAAATGTCTGTAAATGAGATAAGACGAATATATTAATGTGTATATAGCTGAGTAGGTTTGAGTTGTTGGTCAGTGGTGACGTAGACCCATAACCTGTGAGTCTGAAGATCGATGATGA
>JAULBU010047462.1:0-13419 GCA_032358235.1 Odonthalia washingtoniensis | reverse complement strand
GGGCACCTTTCATGGTTTGGAAAAGTACACGGATGTAATTTGAAAATTCTTTCAAATGCCGCACATTTCTGTGTATGTGTACTGTAAAAAAGTACACATCGTGTAAGAGAGAGTGAATGAAAACTTCATAACTTACTACGAAAAGTGTGGTTTAAAATGGAAATCACATTGACTGCTTAGTTCATATGTTGAATGTAACATCGCAGATGCAAGCCAAGTTTCCATCTATTTACTGCATGGAATCTTGAATTATGAATCCAAAAAATCGATAATTCCATGAAAAAAGTGGATGAGACTACGGTATGTGATAGATACATGTGTGATATATTTAAATAATATGATGATATTCGCGGTAGCTATCATAGCTGTATTAAATATGGGAAATATAGATTGCAATACACGTATAACAATTAGAGTATATATGCGGTATTTCATTTTGATAATAATGGTATCGTACCATATGTCGTACTTTTATGTTTGTATGACATTTTTCAATCTCATATAATATGATCACTGATCATATTATATGAGATAAAAAATGTCAGAAGAAATGGAAAGGACGGAAAAAAAATGGTACTATACGAAATGTGATAAAAAGGAAAAAATGAAATAATTTAAAACAATATATCTAGAAAAGACAGAGATAACATACAACCAGAAAGTTCAAAGCTTGATATTCATAGGATTTGCAACTGGAATATCATTCCATCACTGCTACGAGGTGCACTATGTTGATCTGCTGAAAAGGGAATTCACATATCTAACAATCATTAATAGAGAAGAAGTTAGTAATTTATATATCAATAAACATGAAATTAAAATGTGAGTATAACAGAAGAAACATAGAAGAAAACGTAAGAAACCTGTTCGCCATGTCTTGCACATGATAGAGCTAAGGGCAGAGCCATCTCTTTTGACAAATTCCCGAATATGAATCTCGTTTCCATATGCGCCTGAATAGATGTGATATAGAGAAAGAAATATATATATACTATCAACCGTTTGGATGGCACAGAAGCTTATTTCACAAGCACAGTGAAGGGCTTATTTGATTTAAATTTGTTCTGTCGAATTGATAGCGATTTCTTGAAAGAATTGCATACAGTTCTTGACACAATTGGTAACTCTGGATGTGACCTGGAAAATGAAAACGTTCCAAAATCAATGAGTGATCTCATGGCGGTTGTTATTACGGGGACAAGGTTAATGACTCAATCTGTTCATGGAATCTTTTCCAATCACATGAAGTTATTCGAGGAAATCAAGGCAACAAGTCGATGAAGCTTATTATGCGAGGTTCGTCTCAAAATATAAGACTCATGGAGAAAATAAGGGACTACTTATTCAAAAATACAGAACATTGTGGAACCAGTGAAAATGAAGATGCTGGAATGGGTGTGTACTGAGGCAGTTCAGTAAACACAAGAAGCAGAAAGGAAGAAAGGAAACAACGCGACCATTTTATTATTGGCAGCGATGAAGATTATCCGCCGGCATCTAAGTAATAGATATCAGTTAAGCAATAAGTAAAGTAAACGCACATTGCGAAAGAAGTCAGGAAGGTAATATTAGGAAATTCAAATACAACGGATAATATGAAAGCTTCATTACCCGAACGTCGGTCATCTATTTCTAGAAAGAAATAGAATCCCATTCCGAAACAAATACCTCCTCGTACAACTGCAGAATATATCGGCCCGTATGACAACAGTGTACCACCACAGAGTACTCTTGTTTCATGTCATAATTGCATTAGCAGAATGGAAATTAGTTGTCGAGATGAAGTGATGATCTCGCACATGTTATTACATCGCATCCCGCCTATGTTCGTGAAGTACATGAATAATGTATCCGAAGAGAATAAACTTCGTAATGAGAGGGAAAGACAGTTCATATGTGATAAGCGTGACCCAGACAACAAATTGTTGCCTGTGAAAGATGTGATATATTATACGTCGAAATTATTGAGATCTGAATTAATTCTAAATCATCACCGTTCTCATATGTTTTTCTAGTATATCCAAATTCTGGAACAAAGAAATCTTGCAGTGAGATGCTCTCATTATAAGAAAATGGAATTTATGGGTTTATATTCTATTATGACTGAGGAACATAAGTGGCTTGAACAACAGACTGTTACTATGACAGGAATGGGTACCGCTTTCTCCTGTAGGAAAAAGAAATATTTGGACACGGAGTGGTATGGCATTAGGGATGGAATGTATAATGCGTTATTGTCGAATTTACCGATAGCCGGGCTACTTAATATGTGTCGTCGTTTTCTATGATAGTCTAAGGGGTCCTTCATTATTGCTCTGTGTATTATTCTCGCAATTAGTTGAAATGCGGTAGGTTTCAACCTGGGTCCTGACAATGTCAATTGACGTTACGGAATTCGGTCTAGGATACGCGAAGTATCTTCGTCAACGCTGATTCGCAGTTGATAGGCAACCAAGCATGAGTCGATAGCGTGTATGTCGTCTTTTGTCCGTCGCGCCGGATATTCTCTAACCTAGGCGTGGTCGTTTGGATTTATCCTAACGTCGATAGGTTCACCGTACGATGATAAAGTTGGGAGCTTATGCTAACTTTGATTTCTTGATAATGTCTATCTTTTATTGTTGTTTTCCCCTCCCGTCCTTTTCAACGTTTATGTAAATGACACTACTTGATTCTAATTATTGGAATTTGCACACGTGTAATAGGATCTTGTTCCAGTATATGCCAAATACTGGAATAGATTCTAATTATTCGGACACGTGTGATCCTAGTGCATCATTCCTTAATTGAAGATCTTTCGTTACACTTGTCAGTTCTCACTCCGTACAGTAGCGTTGTAATGGTGTGTTCAACATTACGGTTTCCTTAGTGGAATTTTGTTGTATGTTTGTAATGGTGATTGGCCATATTATACTTGTAAGTACTGGGATGCATACTGTAGTATTGTAACGACTTGGGTATATCTTTTACGCCTTTTACTTTTGTCATCTGTGCCCTTTTGTCACCAATCGCCTAACGCCCCGTATGATTATTTCATCAATCTCTCCTCTATGATCGCCTCTCCATTCCGCCTCTTTCTGCCTCCCGCAGTCTTCATATTCCCCTCCTCGCATGCTTTCATCCCCATACCGCCTCGTTTGGCTTCTTAACCTCCTCGTATGCCTCCTGATTACACTCTAGCGTGCGCTTCTTCGCGGCTACTCATCCTCCGTTTGTACGCCTCCTGCACTTCATGCCTTTTGTCTGCCTCTCGCAGTTACTCCTCCTTGTATGTCATTGATCATCATCATCATCATCATCCTCTATGCTTCCATCTTCATGCTGTCTTACTCTGCCTCTCGCAGTCTTTGCTTCCTCACTCCGTCACGTTCACCTCCTGATGTCAGCTAACCTGCCTCTTCGGTTCCTTCTTCTCTTCGTCACCATTACCTCCCCTTTCCATCATCTAATCGTATCCCTTCTTCCATGTTCCGCGTAGCACGAACCACTCGTTCAATTTTACATCAACAGTTAGATATATATCAGACCATGAGGTCTGTCCTGGTGAAAAAGTTTTCGGAAGAGCAAGAATTTCCATGCACGGAAATTGGAACATTCTTTGATGAGGTGAAGAATTGGTTTCTTGGTGAGGATTTTCTGAAAACTGAAGTTGGTAGAGAATTTTGGAATCCAATTATCAATAGCGGCAGTTATTCAAAAGATGAAGACGACAAAAATCACGGGGTTCATCATTATTCGAGTACAAGAACTTTTCTGAAAAAATGTGCGAACGTGAATGCTCCCTCGTTTGCATAGGAAAACACCACGCTGCACTGGACTTGTCGATTGGATGGATGTGTGATTCAATGAATCTAGAAAACAATTTCGAGTGGCGGACTGAAAACACAAACGGCACAGAAAATATAATATGATTATGCGTACGAATATTGCCACGGGGGGTGTTTTCTCATCACGGGAAATAATTGATCATCACAACACGAACACAATGACTTCGAAGTTTGAGAGAGTAGTTCCCCTGGGTATTTCACTGTTACAAATGCCACAGAATAGAGCTCTTCATTGATAGAACCTGGGTCCCATAGTCATGGTCGTCGAAGTGAGGAGGAAGAAGAGCGAATTGGACTTTGTTACGGAAATGGAATAAATTGAAAGACCAGCTTATTCTATTTTCATTCAACATGGTTATGTACAACATGCTGGTTTTGGATGGAGAGGTAGTCATCTTCTCATGAATGATATGTATATAATCCGGGAGGATAGTAATTTGAGAGACACAATCTCATATGCGTACGGATGGTCCTTGCACTGGAGAGGTTAGAACAAGGACCATTAAACATGACATATTTCTAGTCACTATTCACAACCTGCAGATGGAAATGATGATAATGCCAGTAATTATGACATTTCTGATGGTGAAATTGACAATATCGAACTTGTATATGATATCGGTATCTGAGGATTGCGAGATGGCGAAGATCCGACACTGGGATGACACATCCCCATATATTACTTCTAATTTGATTTCTTTGTTCGAAAAAATTTATTACATGTTAAATATATAAAACTAAAATGGGCTCTACTTTCCACTATAAAAAATGTTCCCTCCCTCTACGTATCCGCTATTTTTATGGTAAGTAGGTGCGTTCACATCTTTCCATATGTCAGAAATTACTTCAATTCTGTATGTTTCATGATTTTGATGCAACCTGTCATCTAGGTTACACCTTACTACTATGCAAGTAAATTTAAACGTACAGTATGAGAGTAATTTCTCCGCCGTAATAGAACACATATACACATTATGAAATGAATGTGACTGACAACATTTCCATTTCAAAGCAGTACAACCGATACAACATTTCAAAATTAGTAATCCACACATAACCGGCATTCTTCAATAATGATGACGAAAAGTTCGTATGTAATACCCGATGTTGCGCATACTCTACAGACATATAGATTTATTATAAACGTTATGCAACCACATGAAAGTATAATAAAAGCAGAAATTTGAATCAACAGGAAATGTAACAAATTCGTCCGGTATTCACAACCATGATCAGATGGCTCATGCCTGTCATGAATCAAGCATCGAAAATTTGGAGAGACAAGCTGATCCAGATACCTCCTCGCTAGGAGCTGCAGAAACACCTGTAACGTCGGTAGCAATAAGTGATGTATGTGTTGCTGCAAATATTTTGTTGACGATATCAAAAGAAATAGGTGTCGATGCTTTAGAAAAAGAAATTTGGTTGCTTTCGGAAAAAACTTTTAATGGAGATCTCCTCCGCCGAAATCTGAAAGATTTCAAAGGATGTTTATCTGTTGAGAATCGCACCTTTGATCACAATTTAATCAATGATGGATATCAGAAAGTTGAGGAACCATACAACATTCCTTCAAACCATAAGAGGAACGCATTTCTGTACAGAAAAGACTTTAGTGAGGTGTTACAAATACAAATGAAATTAGCGACAGAGAATAATGTTCCATTAAGATATTGTTTTAGCCAACTGAACCATGACTTTGTCAATCATCCTCTATAGTCAGAATTATACGCAGATTTATACATGTATATGAGAGCGCACATCATGTGCGATGACAGGCCTTCAATTGAATGGAATATGAGCAAGAACACATTGCCTAAGTCGTTAATAGGAATGTTATAGATATATACAGATAAACAGCAAAAGCATTGAAGTCGCAATCTTTAGTTTGGTATCCAATACGTGTCACATTTATGAATGCACCATCACCGTTCAGACGTTTTGTCATAGACCATGCATATAATTTGGTTGGATTCATTCCTGTCGAATTGCACGGATCACATTCCAAACTCGAAGAAGATTACAGTTTTCAAAATATTTCAGACGGTGATGACGTTATTTCCATTGAATACCACGTACCACTTACCTCATCATCACAGGGTACGGATAAAAAATGAATTCATTACATAACGCAATGAATATGGTCCTTGCCCTTTTAATTGAAAAAAGTTGTAGAAGAATATACTGGTTGTTCAAGCAAAAATATAGTATGAAATTGTTTCCCTGTCATGGTGTTATACTGCTGCAATATGCCAGAAAGTAAGGACATGTCAGGGTTTTACATAACTGTACACGGACACGTCCCTGCGTGAGATGTTTAGCAACGTCACCCTATTTCAAGAAAGGTGCTATAACTGTGGGAAGGTCTGTACAGCACCTGAGACAAAGAAGGGGAGAGGTTGCTGCTTTATTCAGATCAGCAATTAACGCCTCATCTTTGGCAATTAAAAATGCTCTTCCGAAAGAAGCACAACAGTTACTGCAGGATATTTCAGTAGCTCAGTGGGTCCCGATTATAGAAACGTTGAGTACGACTCATCCACAATTAGTTCTTCCTGGCGTATTTTCAATGTTTAAATATGAACAATTCCACAACCTTCATCTCGGGTCTTCAATGGAAATCAAAACTTTTCATGACTGTGAAATTTTCATACAGTAGAAACACGTATAAAGAATTATCCTAGGTTACCTCCTATAATTGGCAGCCAGATAACAAACCGTTCGCATAGATAATATACAATACACGCACTACACGTACCGGTAACTCTCCTTCTAATCTAACCATTTCCTATTTCCACCGGGCAAAATCCAGGGAATAATTGGAATCAATAAACCTCCTCACTACAACTCAAGCCTCACCTTCTACTGTTTTGTTTTTCGTGATTCACTTTCTTATCATCGTTTAAGAATGATATTTACCCCTTTTATCTTCCTCTCTGTACCCCCTTTTATCTTTCACTACTATTAATATTAAATTCAATAAATACTATTGATTCATAGTTGCCGACGGGTGCAGACTACTTGGTCACTTAGTATCCCATAGTTCATACGACGATACATGATGTCTGCCCTATCCTCCTCCGTCTCTAAGATTCCCTTCTATGTGCTTGTACTCCCTATCCTCCGCCGTCACTATAACCTCCTTCCTCCGCCCGTCTAACATTTATCCTCTCTCATTACAGTGTTACCCTCCTTTGTCCACCAATGCCTATTATCCTCCATTACTATACTATGAAATTCCAGCGTACTGACACATTCATTAATTGCATAATCTGAATTTTGTTAACAGGTAACCATTTCCGTTTCATTACCCCTGAACAGATTGGTTACGTTTCTTCTATAAAGCTTTTGCTATACTCACATTCACATTTTATGTTTAATGATAAACAAATTACGAACTTCTTTTCAATTGATGATTGTTCTAATAAGTGGTTTCCCTATTTGAACAGATAAACATGGTACATATCGTATCAGTAATGGAATGATATTCCAGTTGCAAATCCTTTGGAAAGAAAACTGGGAACGTTTTGGTTAAATGGAATCTCTATCTTCTCTAGATTTATTGTTTTTTCATTATTTCGCTTTTCCTTTTTTATCACATTTTGTATTACTATCATTTTTTATTCCATCCTTTTCTATTTTTATCACACCTTTCAATCTCATATAATATGATCACTGACCATGTTATATTGATTGAGAACTTTCATAAAGAAAGAAAGCGACGAAATATGGTATGATACCATTATTATTAAAAATAAATATCACATGTATACTCTAATTGGTATACATGTATTGCAATGTATATTTCCCATATTCTATGTAGATATGATAGCTACCGCGTATGCCATAATATTATCTAAATATATCACACATCTCTTCGTCACAAACCGTAGTAAAATCCAATTTTCCATTTATGGAATTAACGGTTTTTGGATTCACCATTCACCATGCAGTAAATGGATGACGAAGCTTCGTTAGTCGGTTGTGGACGGTGTCTATTATGAGGTAGTGATCCTTCAGAATGTTTAAACATATGAGCGGAGGGATGTAAACTTCCACCACATCCGGAATTACTAGTATACCGTCCAAGTGTTGCGGAGTTGGTAGCATGAGTGATACCTTACCAAGTTATTTATGGGTCATATCTCTGAAACGGAACGAGATGTTGGAATGGTATAGCTTATTCTAATGGATGTTGGAAGGGTGATTTATTTGCTTGAGGGAAGATTTACCAATTACTGATCGTGGTGTACAGGAGTCGACGCAAAAGGTCCGTACGTTTTGCGACGGGATATGGGAAGTTGATTTGAAGATGTCGATATTTTCACAGTTGATGATGTTTGCTGAGGAATTTGATGATGATGATGTGGTGAAATAGGGTATGTCTGCATTGGAGTCGCAAATCGAAGGTAGAGTTTGGTTGGATGAAGCGAGTATCGATTGAGTGATGTGCGATGGGATGATATTTTCGTCAGTTTGTTTTTCAGAGGAGGCATCTCTTGAGTCTTTTGGTGCCATGAAAGTTGATAATTCATCTAAGAAGAATTCTGCGTCGATTTGGTGGCTTTGATAATGAATGTAGTCAAATTCTTCATTGTCTTGTCTATCGAATTCACAGCTGTGGTCCGCCTTTAACTCGTTACTGCCAGTGATGCCTGCGAGGACAAATGTTGAACTTTTTCGCTATCAAAGCGATTAGTGATGTATGTTCTTATTGCACCCGGTGAGTAGCGATGGGGGAGATCAGGGCTTGGCTCCACATCAGTAACATTGAGGTTGCACATCTTGCCTATGGTTGGGTTTCTCATGTTGAAAAGTCGATTGAATAGTTGAGTTCCTGTTGAAGGGTTATTGTTTATTTCTTAAGTTGTTTGTCTCGGTGGAGTTGTTGAAACGGTTGACATGTCGATTACCAAAACGGTTTCGGGGCTCGTTAGCATATTGGCCATAAAGCATAAGGTTTTCTGTATCATTCAGTTTTTCCATTATCCATTTTTTTTCATTCTCCAATGTGATGCTATGCGCAAACGGCGTTTTGAAATATTGAAAGTAATGGATGCAAGATAGCTCGTTTGCTCTAGTATGATTCGCAATAAAAAGATGCCACCACGGAGCTGAGTGTCTTGAGCCTGTATCTTTCGTTCCTGAAGATGGGAACACGTTGAGGGCTGAGTATGTTCATGTAATCACAGAGCTTCTATAAGCCTATTTCTGGGTCCATAATCTTGTTCTCCGACATAAAACTAAAGAGGTCAAGGTTGTCAAGGCGTTATTGGGCTACTTTCTGCCTATCTACTGAGTCGTATTGAAGCCTTATTACGGACACGGGATCTTCAAAGGTTGTGGTTGGAGTACGATGGTTGATGAAGTGTGTGCGATCTGTTCTTCATGGATATTGCTGAAGGAAAGGGCCTTTTTAGCATTATTCAGTTCCGGTTGCTCGGTGTATCAGTACTAGTCACGAAGCGTGTTTGTGACGCTCTCATTCAATTCGCCTGAAAAGCTCTTGCCCTTAAACTTTAAAGAGATGGAGTGTGCGATTTTACCTGGCTTATAGAAGCTGGATCCTCGATATTGCTGTATCAATTCTACTTGTTGTAGTCCAAGTTGTATAAATAAACTATCTCTCTGATTCTTCCATTTGGAATTGGAATTTATTAGACCATACGCTGCAGTTTCTAGGAGCCATATGACAGTTCGGTATTTAGATTTACGTGGTGGTTTGCCGTAAACATCACGTTGAGATGGTCCTGTTTGTAGAAACGTCCCTTTGGAATCGATTCTGACAATAAGCAACTTGCGCATCGATGCTGTTATTTCTATAATTCTAATCCCCATTGTTGGGCACATGCAACAATCAGTTCTTAAATTATCGTTTCGGAATCTTCATTTCCGTGTGGAGCGATTCTTGCCTTCAGCTTCAAGGAATGAGCATCATTCAACTTGAGCTTATAAATAGTATGACTACCAATCATATTTGGCGACTTTAGCACATTTGACAGAGAAAAATTCTTTGCATTTTGCAAACATTTCTCTTCCTCGTCAATATATGCATTACAAGCGGAGCTTGGTCAAAAACTTGAGATTGATGTTTCATAAATGATTTATTCCCAAAAGAATCAAACATTTCATTGAGATCTTTGTACTCGTTTTTTTTCAATATTGCCTTAAAACCAGACTGAGAATCACCAAAAGTATCATTATAATTGGTATATTTCCAATTCTAATAACCAACATCTAATGTTTCAACAACAATCGGCATCGTCATATGCAGTAGTACCACATGTTTACCAACGTTATCGATGGTATCTACTGTACCATTAAAGTACTGATGATCTAATGACCAATTTACGGCTATTAGAGACCCAACACCCGATACTACACTTACATGACCATTGGCAAAATAAAATTCGCCGGGCGGTTCGGTTTTCTTAATATGATCACAATCGTCATCAGATGACGGTTTATGATTTTCCAAAATATTGACTAAATTCATATCCAGTTCGTCGATGAATTCTTGAACCGCAGCTGATAGTTCATTATCGTGTAGAGCGGCACGAATATCTTGGACTGTAGCACAAACATTTTTACCAGAGCGTCCAGAGGCTGTCACCGTACCAGCTTCAGTGTAAATATTCATAATCTGTCGTGGTGACAAAAATGTTCCACGATTTGATTTACCGTCCTTACTAAATACTGGTACCAAAAAATCACCAACTTTAAAACTATCACTTCAGTAATTCTTTGATCGCATATTCAACGTCAGTTTCCGTTTGGTAATCAACTCATCATGAGCTGCTTGAAACACCTCATCAACTGGGACTGGACGTTGATTTTCCATTAGAGGTTTAGAAAAACCTTTAGCCATTTAAAAGGATGAAAAAATGTGAGAACCATATAAACCGTTCCAAATCCGTATGGCTTGAATTGATAACACCGAATCTGACACTTTTTCATCAGCAGATTTCAACCTTAAAAATATCGACCTTATCGAACCATGCTTTGGTTCGATCGCATGCTTCATATGCCTACGCGGCGGTACGGGACGTAACTAAATATCATATTGAGACAAAAATATACCAAACATTTCATTCCTAAAATCCCCATCAACTTGAACAGCTGATGGAGGCCAAAACTGTGGAAACCATGCCAGTTAAAATGCATATATACATTCTTCAATAGATGTAGATCCAACAACAGTACCATCTGAGAATCTCGACAAGACATCCATAATATGAAAGATGGTTACAGTATCCAAAAAGAAGTGGTCAATACAAATCACATCATTAAATTCCATATTTAGTGATGCCAATGATACACGACGATTAGGTGGAGGAGTTGATGATGCTTTGCAACTCTGACATTTGGTCATTGTTTTCACTATATAATTTTGAATGTTATCATTCCATAATTTATTTCGCACTAGTAAAGTACGAATATCAGAGAACTTCGCATGTTCACAGACATGAGCATGAACTCGATCGACTACTCGACGAATCTCTGACCAATTCATTGATTCCAATGAAACTGGCACTGAGGACAGTATTTATTAGCAGCAAAAGCTACCATACTCGGTGAGTTCTGACCATTATCTTCGTCATTTACAATAAAACGACGAATATCAACATGGCTATGATAACCATATTCGCTCATTTGGATTCTATCCGTTGGACAGCAATCTGGTAATCGGATACAGTTTATACCAATATATTCTATATTGCATCACCGAGTCAGGTCCATCCCAATTAGCCATTGGGATGAACCCTTGACTATCAAGTGAGGAATCGATAGTAGATTGGAGTTGTCTTTCATCGCGTATAGTACAACTGAACAACGAATGATACGTTTTTCATTACTATAATCACCAGAACCATATTGCCAATATTTGTACTGATTCCATTCCATTGGCTTAGGTTCCAATTTGTGGGATTAATGAAGTCGAATTGAAACATTTACAAACTAGAAATCTCTCTCAAAACTGTAGTTTCTGTTGGCAGCACCAAGATCTACAAGCGGCCCAATATGATAATCTGATATTTAAGCCATAGCAGTATTACCCTTTATAGTGTCATTAATATTACATAATCCAGAATTAAAACCTATCATGACCTGTTTTTTCGGTTTATTATAATCTCCATTTCGGTTTATTATAATCTCCATCAGACTGAGATGAGCTCGTACTTGATGGAGTGTCAGAATATTTGACACCCTGAAGAAGCATACTATCTGAGTTATGATCGTTTCTCCAATGCCCAAATTTATGGCACTGATGACATGGAAAGTTGCTTTTCATCTCGGCAATTTCCTGATCCGAACGATTGTTGCGACGGTACCTACCATTTTTCCTCTTAGAACTTCCATTATTAGGCGTCATTGCCCTATTTACGGATAATGACTTATCATTGGGAGCGTAATGGTTGGATGCCGTGCGATCACATTGTCTAAGTACGGATGAAATCGACTCATAGTTATGTTGAGGCATTAATTTGGCTGTTTTGGCAGGATCCTCAGCACTATAGGATCCAATAGTCTGTACACAAGCAACCAATACTGACACCCGTTGACTATCATACACGTCAGATCTCGACAGTAGCATCAATGACAGTGAAGAGTCTGGAATTCCACACGTACCATGGGCTTTAAATCGTGACAATTGTGCGTTGAAACTGGACTCAAAAGTTTTGATATTCTCAGAAGTATGACGACATGTTGAGAGAAGAGCATTAAAATCAGTAAAACCCTCAGATGGATGATAGTGGATCTCGTTTATGAATTGCATTTACTACATGCGGAGCACCAACATCTGAATTTAACTCTTACCAAGGAATTGACTTAAACAAGTCCTTGCCTCTACCATAACATTGTGACTTCAAAATACTACCACTTAGTTTCTTACCAAGTTTATTAGCGTTGTTGTCTAGAAGAATATCATGAAAATTGTACCATTCAGCAACGCTTTCAGAGTATTTCTCTTGCGGCCCCTTTCCATCAGTCCATGCTGCTGTCTTCAAGTCCCACAAACAACGAGGAAACGAAGGAGTATTGGATGATCTGGTTGAGGGTTCTGGGCCCATAACTGAAGATAATTTCACAGATGACTGGGATAGATGGATACCTGGTAGGAAACGCGAATTGATAATTAGAAACACTCGGCAAATAACTGTCTCAGCATTTTATTTGAAAGAGCGGATCGGAAGTATCTAACATGGCTGTCGTCAAGTTTGAAACTGCATGATTCTTTTCCATGCATTTTGACACCATGCCTTAAAAAGATGAAATAGATTGAAACTGCTTAAATGTCCTATTCAAGGTTTCATGTCGGGCCCGAATTTGTTTACACAGTTCTTGTAAATTTTCAGGCCCTCTAGATGGCATAACGCAAGAGGTATGAGGATAACCTCGATCTGCAACGAATCTCTCATTTTTTTCAAATGTGCTAATAAGTTCTTTTTGAAAATCAATAAATCAGGCCATTTTCCACAAAGAAATGGCCCACGGGCCCACACCATTCTTCCATTGGAAATTGATACACCAAATTCATATCGCAAGCCGGGCCCATGGAACTTGTGTGAATACCATTTTGAGCAAAATG
>JAULBU010047451.1:0-13422 GCA_032358235.1 Odonthalia washingtoniensis | reverse complement strand
TCGCTGGATTTGTCATTCTCTCATATTTCATCTGTGTTGTCATCACTGTGCTAACTAACATCCTCTATATTTTTTTAGGGCCTCTTTCAGATTACGTTGCAAAAGAGATGGGAAAATAATCTTAAGCAGACGAAAATTCATATACAAAACACTGGATAACACAAAGATTTGAAAAACATAGAGAGAGACGAAGTAAAATCAATACATAAATTTTTGGCGTTGATAGATAAAACGTCATGTATTAATGGACTTAAAAAAATTTAAATATTCATGAGACCGAAAAGGGGGGAAAATTAATGGACCTACAAAGATTCATATCGCATCCTTTTGCGATTAATATTTTGATACAGCGATCGTTGCGATGTGACTCGTGGCGAGACTGGTCAATAGGAATCTGACCTCTGTGAAGCATTAGTTACCGAGACTAGCATGACGGACTGCTTGTTTTAGTGCCGGGGTCTGCTAAGTATATCGATCCAGTTAACCAACATATTTTATCCACATGCCCCATTCAATATTCAAAGGTGGTACAATTTTCATAGGCACCGGTGAAGCGATCTATTGAGCTACGTCGAGTAGATAACAAGGTCTATAAATCCTTTCAGTCGAAAATAATAATCAGTCTTATCACCATTGTTTCCACAGGCCGTGTAATTATTCTTGAGATTGTATACCCTAAATTCATCTGATGTCATTAGATGCCAACCATTTGTTGTCTGACCGTTGTTGCTATCATTTTAATTTTATTTGCACTAGTTTGGTCACCATTACTGTTTTGCTTACTCTTACGAGCTTATAATTTGCCATTATTAGCCAAATATTTTTCGTTATTAGACAACTGACTATGATTTCTGGTGTTAAATTGGCGTACTATAGATTCAATTTTCTGATAGGGGACCTGAGTTACAATTTCATCATCAGTATCAGCTTCTTGAAGGACTATTCCAGAACCTCCTGCTGATAAGAATTAGATGAGCAGAGTGTCGTTGATGTTGCAGTCAGATAATAGGATCATTTATAGATCAAATAAATTCAGATGAAAAGTTGCAACATGGACGTGATGTTTGGCTACTTGTGCTGCCAACCGAGATTCAAAGCGTTGATAGTTTTCGGTCAACTTTGGCTCGATATTAAGTTAGTAATTGAGGCCATTTAACACTATGTTAGTAACTTGGAGAGGATCCCGAATGTGGATAGAAACATCCGACGCAGGTACAACATCTTCATACTACCTGACGATGTAGTAGCTGCGGTCCGTGGTTATATGATATCCTGTGGGAGTCCTGCGGACAGATCATGTTCCCTACCAAATATTTTTACTGGGTGGCAGTTTCTTAAATTTTGCAATAAAATGTGGAGTAGTGCCATCGAAATAAAATTTGAGAAATGTAATAAATGTGTAAAATTTTGTAAATTTTACATTGTGTATTCCCATTTGGTTTGCAATCAGCATTTTTTTAAGCTGTATCATTTTTATTGGGCCAATTCCGACTATAGAAAAGTACTGGTTGTAATGACTTGTCGAAATTGACCTTGGTTTTTTGTGTTTTTAAAATCATTTTTTCTTGCTCATGATCATTCGGAGATATATTTTACTTAGTCCATGCTGTACGCCAATTTAGTCATAAACAGTACTTTCTATGACTTATGATCCACGGTGAGTCCGATAAGTTTGTACAGTCATCATCGTCTGATTTTAATAAACTTCGCCTACTCTGTTCTGTACTGGGGTTGTATACCACTATTTCTACATCATGTTGAATAAAAACGGGAAAATGGGTGATGGATCCAACCTGAACAATTATTATTTAACTCTTGGTCCGTTATCAACCCCATTACGTTTTGGATGACGTAATGGCTACTTTATTGAAATTCTCTTTTAAAAGTGAAAATCTTCATTATATCCGGTTACATTCTTTTCCACACTTCGCATGAAAATTCATTTTGAATTCAGCGGGACATGTAACTTATTCCTTACATGAAGAAACAGTTTTAAAAATGATGAACCCCATTCCGTTGTGGAGGACGTAATGGTTATTTTATTATAATTCTTCTTTGCGAATGAAAATCTATATTAAATCCGGCTGCCTTTTTTACCACACCTCGAATCAAAAATAATTAAGAATTCAGCGGGACATGCAACGTATATCTCGCATAAAGAAACAGGTTTAAATTTATATTCCTATCACCACCGCGGTGAAAACCGTCAGAAGATGTTTCTTCCTTGCCGTCGGAATAGATGATCCAATTAACCAACTCCACCGAATGGTAACCAAATATATATTATTTGCATGAAAACATCTCATTCAAAAATGTCTCCCACTACGTATCTGTTTATGCATTCCACGGAAGATATCTATTTCCCGCCTCATCAAGTGGTACGATCCTATATTTTGAAGAGACAGCTCATGCCTCACTGTTTTGTTCTTGAAATCTATTCCACATTCGACGTCCTCAAACTCACATGCATGTCCTGCATATACCTTTCAAATAGGTGATCAGAAAAGAAGAAGCTTGAAATGTACGGCATCCCGGCCTATCAACTTATACGTAATGTCTAAAACTTGTCTAATTGTAGTTACAAGAGCCCATATTGAAGATTCTTTCCATCCTATCAATAATTATAATAAAAATGCTTCTTTCGATACAAATCCATCAATCTTCGGTTCGTTAATGACGTGCTCCAGTTCTTCGGCACAAACAAATGTTTCAACAACATCTACGACCCGTATGGTTTTTTGATCATAACTTCTCACATGAACAGCACCATTTCTTCTGAACACTGCTTTATAAAACAACTGCGGTGGTTGCGACTCTGTTACATTTCGAGCAAGGCATTCCTCCAATATGCACATCACCCGATCTGAAAATTAATCGTCGATGCCTGTAGTAGATCTCTTTCTCACATTGTTTTTCAAATAGCTGATTCCAATCCACTGACCGTCACCTTTCCAAGAAACAACATTCGATCTGTACCTAGCTAACAATTTTTCTCCTTTGGGTGTTTGAAGTGTCATAAATGATGTCATTCATCTCTGATATAGGGACTTTATCCTCTAAATCATCTTTTACTAACTGTGTCGCCTCAAGCCCAAAGAACAGGAAACGAAATGTCTTCATTGCTAAGCACTGTGTCATCTTCAAGAGAAATCGGAACCATGTACCATGTGTCTGTTATCCGCATGAGCCAATCCTTACATCATACTTGATTTAAAGCAGAATTGTGAGCTTAGATGTGTGCGTTGTGGATAGCAACTGCTTTCAAGGGTTGGTGATCTGCCTCCAACACCATCTCTGCAACAAAACGTGAATGTCCAGCACCTTTGGTTTGTCGATAAAATTCTTCAACTCTGAACATACTGAACACGACCTAGACAGTTCTTTCAGATATTAGATCGCTTCAGTACGCACTTTTTTGTAGTAAGAGGCACGATCCTTTCCATGTACGTACTCAACAGATAGGACACCATCCGTGGAGATAGCAGGCCAACAAAGGGTATACGCAATGATTTTACTTAGTTTTCGTAGAAAGTTAAATGAGGGATTCGATTCTGCCAGTGATACTTACCTTAAGATGAATGGTGCTTCAAGCAGCACATAGTATACAGCAGGCATGACCATGGGAAACAACTCTCACGTCTCACATTTGTACATAGATGATTGTTATTCGGAGTATATGCCTTTGAAGAGATGAAAATTACCGTGTCCAAATTTTCTTTTGTTTGTATATCTGGCAGCTTTGAGAACATAACCTCCATCAGATGTGCCCTGAGTCCATCCAATAAATGATGTGGTACAATGCCGTTGTTCAGATAGAGGTAGAAGGTTCCTTCAACCACTTTCAAACCGTTTGAAGACAACTTAATCTCAACATTCACCTCCCTCATTACAACAATCAACTTCACGAACGGACACTGGCCTGCCTCCGAAAACAGCACCTTACCGTCCGATTTCATACCGAGCTATTTTGATTCATAGATTGGGATTTCATTAGAATGTGAAGAAACAGTCCTGTCTATTACACGGTTGAACGATGGATATTCATAGCACGTCTCTGTGGTGTAGGAATAGTTAGACCTCCTGGAAACTGTTATATGTCTAAACGCACAGTGGGTGCATGGTGACTTAGCAGCATGCAACATACATCAAGTACACCAGACGACGCAGTATAGTCTGTAAAAAACCCTGTGAAGTTGAGGAATTTTCTAAACGTTTTTCCACTAGCGTCAATACCTCGGAACACCTTCACCGTTCCTTCGATAGTATCCTTGATGGTGATTTCCAGCACATAATTTTTGCAGACTCCTGGTAGCCGCAAAGAAATCGGTCAGATAGATGATAGCGCACGTCTTCTTCGTATGTAGAAACCCAATTGAATCATGTAGGAACCACCTACAGATCCTCTTGGAAACAACAGAGATATTTGATTGAAGTCGTCACAACAAAACAGCATTATATATACAACGTACAGTTCAACGTTTTGCAAATTTCCAATGTAGGTCCCGGTGCATGATATAAATGTGAACGGATCAGATCTGTTTTCCATGTGCTCCTTGACCAACGGTGGCAATTTATCGAAAATGGACTTGCATTCTGTAAATTACATTCCATCTTTGAACCATAGAGCCAAATAGGAGGAAGGTCAGGTTAGGGACTTCAAGAAGTGATTGATAATAACGCATCGAGAGTTTTATTGGTAAATTGCGTAGTTGGTCGCAGTACTGTGGATATGTCTCCAGAATATATGGTTGAGGATGATGGATGGAGACAGTCACCGGAATCAATTTTCCATTTTTTGAATTGTCTATCTAGATATGCAGCGATACATCCATCTATAAGGCCCATATCCTGGACACTTCCAGAAGTCCAGTTCTCAGTGCCCGCACGATCGTTTTCTCCACTACATGAAAAACAGACGCAACCGAAAACATTATAGCTAGATGAATCCACAAGATCTCATTATTCACCACCTGTGTATTGTTCACAACCATATTCTATCAAACTTCTACCTACAGAAAGGCTCCTCCACGCAATGGAATGAAATCATGTCACCGACATGAACTGTCTTCTCTAATTTCTTTTTCCTCAACCAGGAAAGACTGTTTTTGGTAGCAACTACCTCGGGAAATCTTACAATGGCACTATCCTCTAGGCTGATCTATTGTAAGTCATTGTATTCCCTTCCATCAAATACATCAGTGTAGATTAAAAAAGTGGCAACATCAAGTTTGTCCCATTCGATTGATAGAACGACGACAGTACGTCGTGACATTTGTCATTGTGATCCTGGTAGTTCACTGTCGGAACCATTTATTGTTTGCATTGGTAGCAGATATTTAGTACTCACCGTCAGATGTTTTATGGATGATCGTACAAATAATGTGGATATGAAGAATGGCAATTGTAACTTCCTGACGGTTGTTAAATCTGGCAGATTCAAAGTGGGTTATTCATCTATACCCAACACGTCGTTGAGAAAGCATACGTGAGCATGGAGAAGCAGTGTAAATAGTGCTCTTCCATACATAGTGATGATAGCGAGAAAAATTCGATCGTTAGAATGCGACGCCGCAACAATTTTCCTGTGTCATTTTTTCTTACTTGAACATGTTGCTGATCTTTGCTCTCAACCTGCTCGATTCTGGAATGATATTTATAACTGTAGTCACTCCTGTTCATATTTCTATATATCGAATCTGGTTGTGGGTCGGGATCAGCTGATACATTTTGGTATTGCATGTCGTCCAATTGTGTAACATGCATATTTGATTCTTCCTGTTCGTCGTAATACAAAAATATTGGTAAATTTTCACCATCTACTACATCAAGTACTTTTTTACTTGTATTTCGAAGCTGAATGATTCATCATTAGTATTACGTTGTTCCCCTTGTTTGTTGGCTGGTGCAAATTTCTCTGCTTCAATTGGTTGCATGTTATTAAAATATGTGGTCATGTGAGAAGTATCGGGATCTTCACATAATACACCAACATAGGGTTCTGATATTTTACATTCTTGGTTATTGTGACGTCGAGATAGCGCATTCATAACTGGCGTGCCTCATGCTGCATGGATGTTCATGTTGTCTGATTTGTGCGATTTCTTCTATTCCATGTATTTTTTGTAATCTCCTGCGGATTTGTACGCTTCATTCGAAAGGTGCGGATTATGATGATGTGTAACCCAGTTTGCAGATCTTTGTTGTTATCAATCAGCATGATCCCATCGTTAAGCTTTGGATGATATGAGCCCGACCTCTATACGTTGTATACTACTAGTATTAGTAATCATGTGACAGAATCGGTGTGGAGAATTGTTAAGATCTAAAGGGAGGTAAAATTTGTTGAACTCGTCATCAGATGAGTACCTATTGACGTATATGCTTACAGGGTAACACTTTTTTTCGCTTATCACTGTCTACACGTTTACTCACTTTTTTGAGTAAGTTTTTACGTATGCACATTTTTTCGACAACCTATTTCCTTTCACCGTATAGCTTCCAATTTTAAACAACAGAATCCTCAGCATTCAGATTCATTGTACGAAAAGAAGAAATTCTTGCCAGGAAAACATAAATATCATAACTTTCACTCCCAGGAAAGTGAATTATGTTGAAAGATCGATTCGAAAGGTAACTTCTCCTTGGAAAGAAAACAAAAGAATCTACACATTTATCCTTTCTGCATGTAGGTGGCACTTCTCGGGGTACCGCATTGTTTGTACTGAAAACAATTCAAAGCATGTATGGATCCAGGATCGTTTAAGATGCATAGATGAGAGTCTAGAACAGTAGAAGATGTTATCTTGCAAATAATGTACCGTGGGACTACCACTTCTTTCCACGAATATTACTTCTCCGATAATGTTTTGTAAACCAGATGGAATAATAGTAACAACTTGCCGATGGCCTTTACTCAGGAGAGCAACTGTACTAAAATCCAATGATACTGAATTTATTATGAACGATAATATCATTTTCGAAAGATTTGACTTCACTGGGGAAACTTACAAATATCCATTTGAAAAGAAATATCCATTTAAGTCTCATACACACCATGGTCATCATTTGCCGATATCAGATTCTCAGGATTGTTCACATCACCCTCCGTATGCCCCCATGTCTAGCCACCGAGCTTGTAATATTGTTTCTGCCAGCCATGTTCATTGTGTTTCGTTCGAAATTAGATCCCATGTCCTTCCATGGTACAAGAATGCACCCAACCTCTTCATAGAATGAATACCTCGCAGTTTCTAGAGACTTATAAGGCTTTGGAGTAACTTGATTCTATAGTTTCCCTGATACACAAAGAGCAATTTAATTCGTGGAAATGGAATTATTACCGTTCCTGACAATCCATCCTCTTTGTACGTCAGTATTTGAGTTTCATTTCACAACGGATGGAGTGCTACTTCTTGCAACCTCCTCTGTCTTTCTGCTGGTGATATCGATATGTTCCCAAGTAACGTATCCTGGAGCAAGCCACATGGGTCGATTAACATAACTTAATTTTGTGTTGGATACCTCTGCCTAGTCACCTTGATGTCGGAATTGGTAGATACCGAACTTATTCTGTCGCATGCTGGGGAGCACAGTGAGAATCAAACCTCCCTAACTTGACTAAAAAACTTTCTAACTCCCTATTTGTAAAGTAATTTCTTCCCACCGGCATTTTCGAGAACATGAGAACCTTCAAACTATTGCCTGTTTGTCTGTCAACGTCATGACCAATACAGCCCTCCACGAAGGATTATATGACTTGGACAGAACATCTTTCAATTACAAACTTCATAACATCGTCAATGAAAAATGCTCGAACATATGTACATATCCCTCTAACTTCATTTTTATCTAATTTTGTCACTTTTCTCTCTCTTTGTGGACCCAAATTAACAGCAATCATTGTGTTTATGTCAGTACGAAGCTGATCACATATCTTGTCTATTCGTCCTATGTCTTCTTCAAATTCTTTGTTAAGGGCTTCAATACGATAGGTAGTTCTTCCTTCTGCCTCCAATATGATTTTAAGCAGTACTCGGCAATCCTTTTGGATACTGGAGGTACAGAAATTTGCGATTCCTAAAACTTCACGTATTCTCTGGTACTGATAGACACGGTACCGGTGGTCGCAAAGATCTCACACATTCTCTGTCATTCACTCGGCTTGTTTCCCTGTTACCATCGTGTCAGTTTGCATTGACATTTACAGGACTACTATCGACTGAATCTGAATATACCGTAATATTACTTCTTCAAACGGCTGCTTCATGTGCTTGGCGTTCTATCGGAGTTAGTAGTCTATCCCGATTTCTTGTGTTGGGAGATTGTGTAGTGGCTGTGTCGTTAACTGCATGTGGAAATGGGGCAGTCAGTAGGAGGGGCAGCAAGTGATCATGGGCGCAGCGACTCAAGGAGGATGGGCGTGAGCAAAAAGATACGGTATGTCAAGTGTAGGCAATAGTGGTAATGGGAACTGTAACGTGGGCTGTGAGTTAGGTGTAGAGTTCTACGGTTACTGGGAGTGCCGTTTGACTACAGTCCTGGTACGATGATGTGCATTTCCGGACGATAAAGTCAAATTTCACGCTATTATCCCTCCTCGGCTCTAATTTTAAGCCTGGTCTGTCAGTTCGCGCGGGATTCGTTTTAGGAACGATTTTCTCCTGTAGTCGGAGTTATCTACTTAGTAGGTGCTTTAAATTTAGTTCCCTCGCTCTGTTTGTACTGGGAGTTAGGTGCGGAAGGTTATCGTCTGGAAAACTTTCTTGTTAGTTTGCCATAAATATGCCTTCTTCATTATTTACCTCATCGTATCTGAAGTGATGGATAAATACCCTTTCGAGATACGAAAATAACTAAATTAGAAAGAAACACGTGGAAAAAATTACGCGAGTTCTAACCCGACCAAATTAGAAATAATTTAAGCACGTGTTAGATGCATGCTTTTCATACTACAGAGTGTTGCGTACACCACATTGCCTGCATTGTGACATCGACATGAGTGGGATCCGCGTCGTGTATACTGTATTGTGCAGAAACCGCCCTTTTGTCGAGTATGCGATAATTGCATACTGTGTCCTCACCTACTGTACGTCGGGTGAACGGTATAGCGTTTCTTGGGTACCCTAATTTCTGGTGTTCATTCCTTCTCTTCCGGCGTGTATGTTGCCCGCCTTCTTGTCGTCACTTTCATCGCCATGAATCCCCCTCCTTCAACTTATCCTTCTTCCATGTCGGCGGGGTCGCCGTGGTTCTCCCTCGATTCTGTCAAAGTTTCTCCTCTTCCTTTTGATAGCCTGCGTGGCGGGGTTTTATATCGTTCTCCCTTCGTCGCCGTCATGTTTTTGTCATTCCCATTCATCCTCCTCATTTAACTTGTCATCTGATTTCTCTTTTTCTGTAGTTCTCCCGTAGTTGTCATCATCATTCCTCCTCTTCCCTTTTCATAGCAGGGTTGCCATCTTCTTCATCCCTCGTCATCTTTATCATTTTCCTTTCTGCCATTTGCCTCATCTTATCTTTCTTCCTTCATCCTCCCTTTCTTCCGTTATCGCCTTCATTCTTTTTTCCTTCTTTCCACCTTTATCCTTTCCTTCTTCCTTCTCGTCCCATTTTTCCTTTTCTTCTTCCTTCTTTTTCACCTTCATCCTCTCCTTCTTCCTTATTACCGTCCTTCTCGTCGTTTTTCTCGTAGCTCCATAGCTCTTCTCGCCTCCCTTCTCTTCTCCTCTGTCAGTCGCTTAGGAATGGGGTTGAATATCTGAACTGCTCGCACGTATTACTAATAGTTGTGATACAATTCTCCACTGCAGGATGGTTAGAAACTGGTCGATTTTCATGATCTATTGTTTGTTCATCGTCCATAGCTCCCGACCTTGGTCATCATGTCGCATAATGACCCAGAAAACATGTGGAGAACTCACCACGGTAGTGAGACCTTCGCATGTTTTCTGACAGGTGGAAAATCTACATTACTATCTTTTCTTGAGTGACCTCAAGGTAGCAGTGAGGGATTTGATTTTCGTTTTCTCTTCGTAATCTGCGGTTTTTGTGCCCTTGGAATTTCACGCTTAGCCCTTGACACAACATTTTGAGGTGGACGGCGATTCCGGGAATCCACCACAGGCATGTCACTTTCTCGCCTGTCGACCATGCAGAGTAGAATAGATGGAAAATAAATATTGAGGTACCCAGTGAAGTCTGGTATTTCAGAAAAAACTGAGACTGGAAGAATAATACCCATGCCGATGTGTAAGAGATTGTAAGGAAATGATCTGTTTTGTCATCAAAGTAGCATTCGAAAAGTATTTGTGCTTTGTATATTTTTGAACGAGCCGTGGTGATCCGGTTTCCGCTCTACTGTTTTTTTGAATATATTTCAATTTCACAGGGCAAAATTTTCAAATTTCCAAAAACATAATAATGTCATTGTTTGTTTCGTTTTTTGTATACTTGCGTACGGGAGATTTCACATCAGAATAATGTCTTTATTATCTTCGTGTTGTGTAGACAGAAGCACAAGTCTGGAGACCTCGGACCTACTATACCGTTCCGATACTATGATGTTTAAATTAATTATCAACTATACAACGGCATTGGCGCACATTCAAATCAATTTTCATAACGGAATTATCAATAATGACAACCATTCTTAGTCGTGTCCATACCCGTTGACTGCCAGCGACTCTCTGACATTTTTTCACTCCTACCAGTTTGTTTTTGGGTGTGTTTTTTCTCCTAAATTTTTCTCGATTCACCGCCATCATTGTCTCGGTATAAGTGAATCTAGTGCCTAAAAATTCGAAAGTATTCACTATTTTTGCTCTCAACAAGAAGCCATTCTCACGTAGTGAGATACAACTTATATGTCTGCACTGCGTTTGAGAAAATTCTGCTGGTATGGTTGACTATATTCTGTTAAAAATATGACGGTTAAGAAGATAAAATCTAAGATTAATGTCAACTCCCGTGTTCCGAACGGTTCAGATCAGATACAGGTCTTGTGGATTGTAGATGACTAGTATGATTGGTGTCAAGGCGCAAGTTCTGGTTATAACTAAGTCTGCTATCGTACAAAGAAGTCAATCGAAAGTAATTGGTTCGCGACCATCAGGTATGCAAGCCAACTAGATCATTATATGACATAATTTCATCTTTATTTCATGTTTGACGATGTGAACGGAGATTGGGTTTGTAGCTCCGATGGAAAAAGAGCTGACGAAAAACATATATGCTCTTGGATGTTTCCCAAACTGCCAAGTTACTTTGACTTGGGTGATACGGAGAATAACCAGTCGACGACAATGATGAAAATTATCCAAAGAAACCGATTTATAAGACGTCTCCCAAATATCTGGGTATTTACGAACACTCATCCAACTGTGGTGCATATGAGATGTTCTCAAGGGTTTTTGAACAGGATCTTTCGAGTCACAAAAACAGGACACAGTATCAACCATTCACTTGAAGTACGGAAAGTTGCTTTACGGAAAACGCTTCTAAGAAAAATACAGTCCGATTTTAAACTAACGGACGTATTGAACAGTGGCATGGAAGGGCTTTTTGCAGATGATAGAACAGTGAGATGTGATTGCCGCCTTCCATGGTTTGCTGATATTTGAGAAGAAATCCAACAACAACACCGCAACTTCTATCCCGATATAAATTCTTCCCGTCCCTCCTTTCTGTCTGTTACACACCCATCTCAAGCTGCTGAAGATCTTCTCTTCAATTTCAAGAAACGGGTATCGATCTGTATATGGATAGACCGTCGAAATAAACATGACATTTCTTTTATTTTGTATACCCAAATCCAAGGACATGGGGCTCATTTATGTGCCACGTCGCCTGCGTGTGAATAATTATGACACAGTGTTTAGTTATGGCACCGTAGGTCAGTGGTTTTGACTATAAATTACGAAATATACCGAGCATTTTGTTGGCCAAGTTCGAGGCCATGCTCGAGGCCTTGCGCATTCACAAATTGTGTGAACAAAAATATCATTGTCATAATATTGATTAAAATTATGCAAAAAATTATCTATCTGTGAAAAATTAAATCCAGAAATACTTTCTCGAGCCTTCCAATCTTTGTAAAAATTGGAATAAATGGTATAACAGATTGAAGGAGGTGATATTTTGAAGGGGATGCAACAAAAAAATAAAATAAAAATATACAACAAGCGAAAAAATTAAACAGACACATGTATGTGGGACTATATGGGAGAGGAAACAGAGAAATAGAAAGAACGGAAGATGAAAAATAGTAGATGAAAAATAGAAAAGATAAAGATCGAGATGGAACTGATTCACTTTTTGCGTTCCAATTTTAGAAAGGAGGAGATAAATTAGAATTGAATAGGAATAGCTGATGGAGAGAAGTGACTGGTGCAAAACAGAAGGGGAATTGAATCGAATCGAATCGACTCACGTATAATTGTAAGGGTGATAAAGATGTTTTGAAGCAGCAGTAGGTTGATGTATTGGTTCTGGAGGAGCGCGCCACGTCCATATTGTTGAGATTGCTAACGAGGTGAATGTTGATCACACCCAGAACCAGAACCATCACCATCACTACCTACACCACCAGGTGTAGCAGTGACCGTAGTAACATCATCACTGAACTGTTGATGGAATCCATAGCCATAACCTTTCTGAGGTTGAAGGAAGGGGTTGCTTTCAATCTAAACCTTGAACCAAAAAAAGGAACTACAATTTTTTAAAAAATTAATGAGTTTGGTGGGGGTACAATTTGATGAAATTTAAATAAACTTGTACACAAAAGAAAGATTTAATTTAATTTTTAAAATTTCGGATAACCATGCCGTCCTATTCTTTTTTATATTATTATGTACTCTTTCGGAAAGCAACAGAAGGAGAAATAAAATTGAATCGGAAGTTAATCACAAACCATTGCAGCCAAAATCAATTCCAAAAGGCTCTTTGCAGACATCATTGCAAAATTGTTCATCAAGTTAATCTTAAACATTCAGATATAAATATTTTTACTAATTCTTCATCAAGTAGAGTGAAATCTATGTTATCTAAAATTAGTGGATTAGATTTATATCCAGCTTTTCAAGGGCAGCACTTTACATCTATGACATTATTTCGTACATTTTATTTATTAACTTTCCCAGCTGGTGCATATTACTTTTATTAATTAGTCATGATAGATGGTAATGAATAGGAACGAATTATATGGATTAATTATGTTGTTTCTGAATTCAGGAGTATTTCAAGTGCTACTATAGGTTCCTTTTCAATGTGGTCACCGGTTACAAAAAATGGAGATCATTAGATGGTTTAAAAACACCTTTACAAACAGAAGATAGAAATATTGTTACTAATGCTCCACCAGGAAAACTTGAGGAATTCGGAGTGAACTTCGCGTAAATACGCGAGATTGTAGGTCCATTCTGGACA
>JAULBU010047440.1:0-13422 GCA_032358235.1 Odonthalia washingtoniensis | reverse complement strand
AATGGCATTGTTTACAAGGAGCTCCACGTTTCTAAAAACTAGACCCTGTCTAGAGGATCTCTAGTATAAATGAGCCGTAATCCGCAAGAAGAATTACTCCTAAATTTTTGTCAAAGGGAGGATTATATATATATGTTACGTTTCAAACTCAGTCGATCTCTTACTGTGTGCACCCACATCAGCCTATAGTAATTTGGCCATCTTGGAAAATTACCAAAAAGGGACTTGATATGAAAAGTATTGCATTGAAATATGTAATCGTCTTCAGTACATATTTCATGTAATTATACTTTTTGGACTTGGTATCATTTTAGTTTTTTTTGTGAAGTCGAATTAATTAATTCATGATTTTTAGAGAGAAACGTTACATTTAACAATATGTATGAAGGAGTCAATTTCGGTACGGATGTGATCAATTAAGTTTTGATTTTTTAGGAAAGTTTACACTAATGTTTTTGAAATATGGAAGCTCAACTTGAGGAAATAACCACATGGATCTTGAAAGTTATTATCTAACTTAGCTCATTTTTATTTTATTTATGTTCTTTTGCATAATCCAGAAACGTTAATTTCTATTCTGTTGCCATTTTTATATAGACCTGATACCTATTATCATGTCAATCTATTCTTGGACCTTACTGAACTATTTTTAGATGCCAATTATCGGTATACATTGTTATAGTTTCATCCTTTTGTCTACATATACTGTCTTTGCTTCAATCTCCCGTCTACTTAAACATTCACTGAGACGAAGTTCCTTTCTCAGTTAAACTCGACACACCAAAACAAACGAACAACATCTCACAGAACCTTCATTAGCGTTTTTGCACGACCACTTGCAGCCATTCGGCCATAGCTTCTTTCAATACATATTCTACTTGTATACCGTCAACAACTACTACATGTCTGTCTACCATAATCAACTGTTAGTTAAACCACTTATTTCCGTTTTTCAATACCGTGGTGTGAACGAATGGATCAATATGCCAACAGTGACCATTGGCATATTGATCCGCAAAAATCTGAGCCTATTTATGATTTCTTGTCTTGCAACCTTTCAAATCGACAACATCTTCGTTGAATCCAATGGATCTGAAATTTCAATCATCCAATTGTTTAATTTTGTGCAATTTATCAAGACCTGTCAGTTGCAGAAACAATATTGCAGATTATGGTCATATTATTGATGAAGTCCACGATGATGTCCACTACTTCATGACATCATCGTGGACTTCGTAAATACCATGATCATAATACTCTTATTACTCTCGAAACCATTACATTAAAAAATTAATGAAGTCTAAATGTCTTGAAGCTGCTGCAAAAAAAAAGTTTTTTAAGAATGTTCTCTACATATTGCGTTCCCATTTTTGAAGTAAATTAAACTATTCATTTTTTGAAGCTAAAAATCAATTATATAATTTCTTGCAAAAACTATGAAATCCATATGGAGCGATTTTTTACGTCATTGTTTCTCTGTCACATCTCTCATATAACTGACCGGCTATTGGTCGAAGAACTTAATTCTTGCAGCTGCTGCAACAAATTTATTTTATTTTAATACTCCATATGGGGTTCGCACTTTTGCAGGATATTAAAAAATTGATTTTTTGCAGCGAAAAATCAGTTATTTATTTTCTTGTAAAACTGCGAACCCATATGGAAAAAAGGTTTTTCAAGTCATTGTATTTGGGTCAAACCTGCCATATTCCTGACCGTTCATTGGCCAAATAATTGTCGGCAAAAACATGGGGATACAGAACTTGTCGTCGTCAACTTCATTCATCGTGCTTCTGTTCTTCCCCTCTTTTTCACCATCCACAATCGCTTTAATTTTTGACAGTTGTCGCTCGGATCTGTCGCTGTTGTATGAGCCGTTGGGTCTTCAAATTCATCCAGCTTCAACAATACGCCTAATTTTTCTAGTGGTACGGCTGTGGAGGATTGTTGTCTGAATAAGTGCCTATTTTTATACAGCAGGTTCTGGAAAGGTTTAGAAATGTGTATTCAGTTATTAACTGAACTAGTGGGACCCAAAAATTGAGAAGGACGTGATAAATAATACACTCCTGCGTGTTTCAGGTAACAATTCCTTGTCATGCACTTTTACCGACAACTCTGTCCAATTAATATGCATGATGTTCATGTTAATGCGCTTTTGTTCTCCATAAGCAGCTGAGCAAAGTTTTGCCTGGGAAGATAAATATTTCTGACGAAAGTTCCCACCAACTTCAGATGCAAGTTCTCAACAACTTGTTGATAACGCCAATGAAAATATAGTGCTTGATTTTAATGACTACTGGTTCGATTCACATCCATATCTTTACCATTTTTGGTAGTCGGCAGTAGCAGATTTAAATGGAGTTGAAAGTAGAGTTTTGGAGGACGTGATATGCTCGGTGGAATAAAGAGCGGATACCATCCGCTCTTGAAGCCACTTTTGGTCCTACCATAGTACGGTATACGTAAGTAAGAGTAATCGACAAATCTCATTTCGAACAATAATGCTGTGATTAATGATGATACGATAGAAGATACTCTTCAGAGCGTATAAAATCTTAAATATTGAACTTGACACAGATATAGAAGCTATGCGTAATTTTGATAATTATATCGCTACCTTTCTGGGACCTGTTTCAGGACCAATCAAAGCTAGAAAAGACTTTGCTAATAGTACACCAAGAATTGCAGCGATATCGACAGAACCTTGTAGAAATATCGTCAACAATTTTTACTGATGTTACTGATAGTGATGATGTGAATGATGTAAAATAGGAGGGTGATGCCTTAAGATGACCACATGAGACAATATGTGGCGGAATAAAGAATAATGAAACAGATTACTGTGCTGCATTTTACAGATAGTAACTTATTTGAATCGGATTATATGTATGATAAATGTGTCAGGAAAATGGGCAGTAATTATGAAGAATAACACGATGATTATGATGACGATGATACATACGATGGTGATTATGATAAATATAACCATATTGTTTATTTGGGAGACGCAGCAGAAGATTGATGATGCTTATGATGGTGATGATGATAAGTTGACCAAGAGGATTTATAGATTTTTTACGAATAACCAAAGGCGAAAGATGATAATGAGGGGATGACACAAAAAGTAATTAACAGATGATATGTATATAACTTCTCCAAAGCAGTATAGAGGAAATAGTACGTGGACTGCATGGTTCTTTGAGGAGGTACGGCAGAAAGGTTGACCTGTATCTTCTGTAGTTAATTCCTTGGCACCTTGACCGTTCCACGTAATTGGCTATAGAAATGATTGAATGGTTTGACATCAACATGTATGTGTTACTTAAATTCAATGCAGGTAATTCTATGTCAAGTAATGGGACAATGAGCAATGTTAGGAAAATGTAATGAAAGGGCGGTTCATCTTGCGAATTAAAATTGTACTATTGAAACCTGAAAGGTAGTATATTAGTCTAGTTGAGGAAGTAGAAGATGCGAAAAAGGAAATATTTATCGTATCTGATTCGTGTTTGAAGGCATATGTAAAATGATTGATGTGTAAATTGTTTGTATCGTCTGTGTTCCCGGGACTTAATGCTTACATTCAAAAGGCGTAGTTTTTTGTGGATGTGGCATCTACTAGGCCATTAGAATATTGGGGGTCCTTGTTGGTTACATACAGAAAACTACAGTGTTTTCATAGTTACGGATCGTAACTGAAGAAAAACTCTACAAAATTGAAGATAAAATGTATGGGGCATTAACTTTGGCATACAAATACTGTATATTTAATTTGTGAGGCATAGGAATTTACTTACGGACGTCGGAGCATAAATGGAATATATAATCCGGGCCAACATTCATTGTTTGATACAATGAATCATTAAGATTTTTTTTCATACACAGTAGATTGTTGTATGTGTAACCTAGGCTCGTAACTACACATCTTGTGAAAGACGATGGATGAATACTTCATATAATACTGCGAAGAATCTAGTTTGTAATTTAAGTCACATTGACAGTTACAGTCATCTGTTGAATGTTTGAGTTTATGTACACTACATTAATGCATTCATATGCCGCAAGAAATACTCACTGGTTCATCCATTTTTCATCCATTTGATTAATGAGGAAGTGGGTGCTTACTGCGTTTTCTGATGTATATATCTGTTATATATAGGACTGATTTGATGGAATATGGGAATGAAATATAGAATAATTGCAATATACATTGCAATACATGTATACCAATTATGGTATAGACGATATTAATATTTGTTATATTTGTTATATCATGCGATATCAAATCGAAACTTTTGATAAAAATAATAGAAAAGCGCAATAACAAAGAAATATAATATTAAAAAACGTGATAAAGATGGATCTATGACACATTGTATGGAACAGGGAAAAGTTAGAGGAAGTAGAAACTATGTAGTAAAAGAAGAATGAGAACCACCATAAGCAATGACCAAGAAACGCATCCAATAAGTATATCTTAATATATCATGTTATATGATATATAAATAAATACATCGAAGGTATGAAAAATTGTATGGACCTGGGAAAAATGAAAGGAAGTAGGAACTATGTAGTAAAAACAGAATGATAACCACCATAAGCAACGACCAAGAAATGCATCCAATAATTATATATTATATCACCATGTATATATTATATACATAAATCGAAAATTTTCGGTTTCATATCCATTCGTTCACTGTGAACATATACACCATATTGATTTGCAAACATATCAAAATTACATAAAGAAACATAAACAATATAAAAACAATTAGTAAATTGAATATGAAAAGATCATAAAATGCGAATTAGAATATGAAACCATAAACGGAATAATAATACAAACAAAACTATTTACCAGAACAAGGGTAGTCGATGAAAAGAAGTAACCTGTGAACGAAAATCATAATAAGAGTGATGGTAAAGGAAGGTTAACAATTAATAATGGAGTTATAGCAAAAGGTTTGAATGAATTAGTATTTAATGAATACTTACCTGTGCAAAAATGTTGACGCATGCAATAAGTTTACAGCGATAAAACTGACATGTACGAGTCGCTTTTTAATTTCCAGAATTAGTGAACTGTCATTGTGTTGGGATCACGGTTGCGAGTTGATAGCTTATAGTTGTGAATTCAAGTCAACAATTTGTCGATGGAATTGTACGCTGATGGAGGAATAGCATGCAATGGAATTGTATGAAATCGGCACATAAATTGATGATTAGTTGAAATTTTAATAACTGAAATAGGCACCCAACAGTAATTTCCGGCACTGAATTATGTTAACGGCAGATCTGAAATCTGTTGAGAAATTGAAAAAAATACTACTGCCATGAAACCTTCCAATGTTACTTTTTAAAATATAATCAATTACACATAGGACAGAAAAAAATAACAAAAGTACTCAATCCGAAAGTAAAGCAATAAAAAAATTAAATGTGGAAGTAAGCGATTTGTCACGTGTATGCTACCAAATAAATGGCGTTGTGTCCTCGAAATCTCTCAGAAGACACCACAATTAACATGTCCTGAAAAACTTGAAACGGGGATGAAGATGTTTGACATGCTAAAAATGGAAACATTATGATGTCTGATACTGGCTCTGAAATATATAAGCAATCTAAGAAATATATTTCAGGCGTTTATGTAATTATTTTGTCGTGTGGTTTTTTAATAGAGCATAACATATTTTCTATTTACACAAATCTTGTCATATCGCAACACAGATGTAGCTTTAAACCGGATAACTCAGCAGGAAATTAAACAGAAACACTTTGTATTATCTTGAACGGCTCCGATGCGCAACAGTGTGGATGTCAAAAGCCGGATGTTAGTAGTGGAATTATAGCTAATTCCGTGTCTTCATTGACGTAATTTGGAAATTAAATGGAAAAGATCAAAGCTGCTGTGCTAAACAAGTCGTTGGCTGCATCTTTAATTATCTTAGAATCTTGTTTTGGAAGTGAGGTAGAAGAAGTTATTAACATCATCTGCGACGCTGACTTTGATGCGAGACTGTTCTGAAAGTAAGTACCGTCAGTTGAATATTGTTGAGAGGTTAAGGCTGAAATTGTGAGAATTGTCGGGAAAGGAAGTGAATGGTTCAATGCAATGTATGAAGGTGGTGGTGTTGAAGTGTGAACAAATTTTCAATTCATTTTAACATTCTCCCTGTTTTCTTTTTATTTGTTAGTGTATTATGATATTAAAAGAGAAATATGTTTTCTAAAGTAAATTTCGTTGAAGTAGTTTGTGAAATTATCACTACTACAGTCAATTTGTTAGTAATTGTTTCCGATATTACAATTTTTACTGTATGGTTTGATGAGAGCGTTCGGGTTTTAAACTAGTAGCCTATCTGCAAACTGCTATACTGTGATTTACAATAAAGAAGGGACAGATTTAGAACTAGACTACTCATGGCTCACATTATTGACATGATGTTATAGATGATGCAAACACATGGGCGGAAGGGCTTTTACACCATGCTTGTAGCCGCAAGCTGATTATGCACCTGATTGGTGATCATTTCCATAAACACGGTACGGTAAACTAAGTGAGTGGTAACGTGGGGAGTAGTTGAATTTATTAGATGTATTTATTTATAAAGTCTTGGTTTTAAAGACTTTTTACGTCCTATTCGTATCATATACAGCCTCGGTTGGACAGGATGTATCTTCAATGAAAGGAAATAAGTTGAATTTATTAGAGGCAGCTATTTATAAAGTATTATTTCTAATAACTGTTTACATCCTATTCATATCATATACAGCCTCTGTTATAAAGGATCTATCTTGAATGAAAGGAAATAAGGAAAAGAAATCATGAAATTTCCATTCTATATGGCGATTGCGAGTTTGTGGAAAATCAATTAATTGATTTTCCGCAAAAATTCGAGCTCCACATGGTGTGGAAATGGCATACAGTGCCTACCAGAGCCATACTGTAGTGCAGCTTTGACTGTAATGTGTACACATCTACTATCATAGCTGATAGATGTTGTTTCAACCTATGTTGGAACTTGTTCCATTATCGAAAATTGAGGATATTATTATAGCAGGAATAAAAGATAATCTTCAAGTTACTGCGAATCATTTACTGTTCTGAAATCATTTATTTCGAATCTCAGTGGAGCCATAGAACGGTCAGAAAGACTGTCTGGGTCAACAGTGGGAAATTCGGAACCCCATCGAAAGCGGCGAAAGTGTGTAATTGCGGAAGTGACGAAGTGGTAGATGAATTAAGTGGGTCGCGTTTCAACAGGATTATAGAGAGGCGCGGTGTTGGCCGACGACAAGGTAGTGGTGTGATTCGTGGGATTCGTGGAAACCGAAAACAGAATAATGGTAGAATGAGCGGAAATGGTACAAACGAATCTTCAAATATGAGTGGTATTAATTAGGTGAACAATCGCAACATAAAATATATGGATTCCAGAACTGATAATGATGTGATTGAATATACTGCCGAAAATCGTAGAAATGCTACCGATACGGGTAGTCATCTACGGTGTCCGATAATTATTTTCACACCATCCAATAAGGTATGTTTACACCAATTTCAGCACTCTTCCAAAAAACATTCTAACTGTTCTAACTCAAAGTTTCTCTCCGTTTGTTCCTTATATTAACAGATTATCAGATGATAGTATGTGTTCCATAAAGACTGAAGGATAATGTTTATGCAACGTGCAGCTCGATCATGATTATACAATACGAGGATCAATCCATATAGTATATGGTATATAAGTTCTTCAACAAGCATAACGTTCATATCAACTGTAACATCTTCCTTACCTTTAATAATACATTTCTTTCTAATACTTCCATTCAATAGCATAACAGTCATTTCAAGGAAATATTTCCTACATTCTGAACAGTTGGTACGACGATAATGTTCGATGATTGATACATTTCAAGCAGAATGTAAATGTAATCTTTCTCTTTCCAGGTAATATATAGAATACTACGTCTACATAAATTTAAAGTTTCATTAATAAATACAAGTTATGCAGAACGTAAATACACTCTTTATCTTTGCAGATCATACACTATAAGATACTACCGTTCGTTACATTTTTAAGATTAATTATGGATTGTCCATAAATATAATATGTGCATACACTTCGTAATTGGGGAACTTCCAATCATGAAATGGAAATCTTTGTTTTACCTATTCCATATTTCCCGTTCTTTTTCATTATCGAAGGGCACACAATGTTCTTTTGGTAGAGTACAGGTAAACTATTTAATAATTTTGGGATTTAAGATGCATTTACTACATAAAATAGTATAAAGAGTATTCGTGAACATGGTAATAAACCCGAAAATTGTAACGTATGGAGTATATAGAACCAATCGCCCTTATTAAACATGTTAGGGATAGTACTGATAATACCGAGCGCCCATACGAAACATTTTAGGGATGGTGAAAACTGTCCCTAGTAGCCCTGGCAGTTATGCTAGGGATACTGACAATTGTCCCTGCTTGACCAGGTAGTTCTGCTAGGGACAGTGACAATTGTCTCTAGTATCCATGGTAGTTATGCTAGGTAAAGTAACAATGGTCCCCATCAGCCCTGTTAATTATGCTAGGGACAGTAACAATTGTCCCTAGCCTCCGTAATAGTTATGCTAGAGAAAGTGAAAATTGTCCCGAGCAGCCCTGGTAATTATACTAGGGACAGAAACAGTTATCCATGACATATCTAGTATATATGCGAGGGAACGTGACAATTTTCCTGGTAGATATGGTAGAGATGGTGACAATTGTCCCTAGCTTCGCTGGTAGTTATGCTAGGGAAATTTACAATTGTTCCTAGCAATTATTGAATTTATGCTACTTACAGTGAAAATTCTCCCTAACCGCCCAGATTATTAAGCTATGGGCCGAAACAAATCTCACTACCAGTCCTGGTAGTAATGCTAGGGACAGTGACAAATCTCCCTAGAATCCCTGGTTGTTATGCCAGAGACCGTGAAAACTGTCTCTAGAAGCCCTGACAGATATGCTACGGACGTTGCAAAGGTCCCATGCACACAGTAAAATATGGCTATGCACCTCAATGGACTCCCAGACACGGGTGTCTAGCATTTTTTCCGTCCCAGATAATGCACTTCTACTGACGATAAATCTGTATCCCCATTCCGAGTTTTTAAGGCCACAGTGCTATCTTCTGAGAGATTTCGGGGACACCACGACATTTCGTTGATAGCATACACGTGACAGAACGCTTACGTCCATATTTAATTTTTGGAATCCCATAGTTTTTAATAGCTTTGGTTTCGGATTGTGTACTTTTCTTATTATTTTCTGTCGTATGTTTACTTGATTTTAGATTAAAAATTAATATTGGAAGTTTTAATGGCAATAATATTTTTTCAATTTCCTAACATTTTTCAGATCGGCCGTTACCATAATTCAGTGCGAGAAATTACTGTTGTGTGCCTTTTTCAATTATTAAAATTTCAACTAATCATCAATTCATGTGCCGATTTCATACAATTCCATTACCTACTTTTCCGCCATCTGGGAACAATTCCATCAACAAGTCACAACTATAAGTGATCCACTTGTAACGATGATCCCAACACGATGACAGTTCATTCATTCTGGACATTCAACAGCGACTCGTACATACCAGTCCCTATTGCGATGAACTCATTGCATGCCTCAATATTTTGGCACAGGTAATTATTCATTAAGTATTAATTCATTCAAACATTTCATTATAACTCCATTCATAATTTTTAACCGTCATTTACCTTCACTTCTCCTTCTGATTTTCGTTTACAGGTTACTTCTCTTCTTAGACTACCCTGGATCAGGTATATAGGTTTGTTTTCAATCCTCTTCAGCTTATGGTTTCATACTCCAATTCCCATTTCATGATCTTATCATATTCAATTTACTAACTTTTGTTATATTCTTTATATTTACTAATGTCATTTTTATATGTCTGCAGATCCATATTGTGCATCTATTCACAGATAACGGATGGATATGAGAATGAACATTTTCGACATATATATATATCATATAACATGATATTATATTATATACTTATCGGATTTTTTGCTTGGTCGTTGTTTATGGTTGTTCTTATTCTTCTTTATCTACATAGTTTCTACTTCCTTTCACTTTTCCCTGTTCCATACAATTTTGTCATAGCTATTTATATACCGTATAACAAGATATATTAATGTATACTTATTAGATGCATTTCTTGGTCGTTTCTTATGGTGGTTCTCATTCTTCTTTTACTACATAGTTTTTTCTTCCTGTCAATTTTCCCAATTCCGTACAATTTGTCATAGCTCGATCTTTATCACATTTTTATTATTACATTTCTTTGCTATTGCACTCTTCTCTCTTATTTTTATTAAATTGTTCGATTTAACTTCCCATGATATCACAAATAATAAAAATATTAATATCGTGCATACCATAATTGGTATACATTAATTGCAATGTATATTGCAATTTTTTTTTATATATATTTTATTCTATATATCATTTCCAAATGCCATAATATCACTCCTACATATAACAGATATATACATCAGAAAACGCAATAACCATCCACTTTCTCATTCATGAAATGGATGAGAAATGGATGAACCATTGACTATTGTATACGGCATATGAATGAATTAATGTATTGTACATACACTCAAACATTTAACACATGAATGTAAAATTCAATGTGACTTACATTACAAGCTTCATTTTACGCAGTAATATATGAAGTACGTTGAATGAATAATATTCAATCAACGTCTCATACACAATTTGTAGCTACGAGCCTAGATTACATAGACAAAAATCTCCTGTCTATGAAAGAACATTTCAATGATACAATGGTGTAATTTTTCAAACAATGAATAGTAGCCGGGATTATTTCTTCCACTCATTCCCCGCCGCCCATAAGTAAATTTCTATGCCTCATACATTAAGACATACATTCTCTGTATGCCAAAATTAATTCCGCATACATTTAATCATCAAATTGTGTAAACTTTTCCTTCCTTTACCATCCGTAACAATGCAAATACAGCAGTTTTCTGTATGTAACTTACATGGACACCCGAAATTCGCATGGCCTAGTAGATATCACATCCATCCAAAACTACGCCTTTTCAATGTAGGCGTTCAGTTCCGGAAACACAGACAGTATCGACCATAGTCAGTTGAGCTTGGATTGCTGAAAGGTCGAAACATTGATGTGTAATACATGCAGGAAAGAGATGAACAGATTAAATAGCGCAAAAAAATACTCTTTCTGGTTGCACTTTGGGAATGTATCAAAACTCTAAACAGAGTTAGTGGGGGAGTGGCGTGGTACCTCGCTGGAAGCGGGTATTAGGAGCCACTTATTGCAATTATGTGATTTTATATCCTGTATCCCCTAATGCGTTGTCCGTCATTTTTCACTGCGTTTTCCCTCTTCTGACAAGTGTTTTCTCCTTTTTCTTTTCCACCTCTTGTTGTACTTACATACCTGTAGACGAAATTATACAGGCCTGTAAGCAACACCAGTCTTCAGTCTATAAATACTGCCTTGTCAGCGGCAACTTGGGGCCAACGAGACGAACATTTTTACCTGGCAATGTTTTGACCCCCAACCTTCGAGTCAATCGTGACCAACCTTCGGAAACTAACTATCACCCGATGGTGCTAACTAATGGGAGGAAAACGATCCTTTAGTGTCCCTCTCCGTCCTACTTTTACGCGACCGGAGTGCTCCTCTGTCTTCTAAGAAGCACGCGGTCGTCCGAATCTCCGCCCTCGCTTCTGCGACGTTGTTACATTCCACCGTCACTTCAAGCCTTTTTTGAGCTCTGTCATACCTCCAATCTACTCGGTATCCCTAATCCCCGCTGGGTGGGGTAATACATGTCGCAATTGGGTGATCTTTTATGATTTCTGGTTTGAGAGGTTCTCGATGTTATGGATATGTGGAACCGCGGTAGTTGCAGATCTGGCTCAGGTGTAGTTGTTGGTATTTATGGCTGTACATGTAGTGAGCTGTGCGTTGTCTAGTTGGATTATATCGGAGAGGTGGTGAAGATATTTTTCGCATCATGTTTCTATTTCTTTCTAGGTTTTTTTGTTTTTGGCACTACCATTCCGTATGCGTGGACGAACGGACGATGGATGAATGGTAGTTACATGTGATCTTCCACAGTGGTCGTCCGTTTAATACGTCAGTGTGTGTCTAATTTTGTCGGTGTTTATTAGTGGAGATATTAGTTGGCAGTATGCTGATGGAGGTTGAAGATTTTGTAGCTAATGGTTCTATATCCGTTCCTAGACGTGATATGAAGTCCCCAAAATCTCCGAGGTCGTTTTGCTAACTTGTGAACCATAATAGTATATGTAGTCCAAAGAGTGGATGTGTCTCGATCTATTCCCTGACGCCTATTGTGTTTTTATCATATATGTTTGGACTGTCAATTAACATATTCAATTCTAGTTTGGATTAGTTGGCGGCTGCGGACGTACTTTCATATATGCTGTCTTCTGTGTGGTATAATGTTCGCTTTTGCGAGGGAAGGTAGGTGAATTATTTTGTTCATCCTATGGAGGAGGGTATGAGGGAGGGTTCGTATGTGTTGTCATGTCGTACGGGGATGGGTCATCCGATATATATGGAATAATTTCAGATATGGTTGTGGCCATGATTGTGGGAAATAACTCCGTACGTAATATGGGAAGGATTGAAATTAAGAGGCGTTGAAAGTCGCCGGTGGTTCTCGAGGGTATAGCAGGTAGTAGATATTGAGTGCTTTGACGTCTGGGTGACGACATGTGTGAGTGACATTACGTACGGTTTAAAAGTTTGTTCTGGAGGAGAATTGGGAGCTGAAACGAATGTTGGGTAAATGATTCGGTTAGGGTTAGTGGGTGAAATTGTTATTTTTGTTGTCAATGGCAGTAGATTGAATGTTGTCGTTAGTATTGTTTAGCGTTGGTTTAAAACAAAATGAGAAGGTTGGATGCATCACCTGTGCTCGGTTCGTTGAATGGGGTGGTGAAGAGGCCGCTGTAGTCTTTCCTCATCCCGTTTTATTAATGTCGACGACCGGTTCAGGAATCGGGTGGTGCCATTTCTCTCTATTGTGTGCGTTGGTGTAACACGTGAGGCAGTTGTGACATTTCTTAAAATTTAAGAAATGCCATTTAATGGCAATTACTACAGTGTGGTACAGTAACTTATTCACATATCACATTTTGAAACACTTTCACAAGTCAAATGCAAAAAACATCTTCAAAATGCCGACTTTTTGAAAGCTTCTGACGAGATGCTGTCTCACATAATAAGGCTTGTTCGTGAAGTGGATATGGGTCGGCCATCAAAAGATAAAGGAACAATGTTATGCACACGAGCTTTGAAGAAAACAAATAAAAGAAGG
>JAULBU010047429.1:0-13422 GCA_032358235.1 Odonthalia washingtoniensis | reverse complement strand
TGTTCTGATGCATATGGTCGCGGAAACTAGAGTGTATAGTATATTATACACGTGTTAGTATCATGTAAGCTTAACAGTAAATAAACCTATTCTGTCAAAGCAGATGGAGTGTCTGACAGGTAATAGTGTGGGTTTTACAAAATTAAATTAAAGATCTGAAGTCCAGTTCTGCACTCTGTGCCATTTTCTGGCTTCTGTTCGTCGCCGGAATACGTCCATACACACCCATCCCACCATTTGTGAGCTTTTCCTTTGCCAACGGGTCATTTTTCTTAAAAAGGGGTTCCCTTTTTTTCACAAGCCTCACGTGAAGAGACGATAAACGGGTAACCAGCTTTCCATCCTATTCTGTGGGGACAATACGTCTGTGTTTTCACAAATGGAATTCCTATTTCAAATGGCGCAGTTTGGGTCCATCCCCACAGACACTATACAGTTCATCGCTTGGAAGGTAAGGGAAGTACATATTTGAGCTATCTACAGTATCTGTATATTTTTTGTATGACACATTCGTGGCCACTGTGCAATTTGTAAATTACTTGTATGGAACATTCATGGTGTCCATACAGTATTTTTAGATTGTTTGCATGACATGTTGACTTTCTCTACACAATTCGTAGATTGAATGTATGACACGTTCATGGCCCCTTCACTATTTGTGGATTAGTTGTATGACACATTCAAAAACACGTTCATGTTATGTAGTTTTTTTGTAGTTTGCCGTCCCCAATAACTGGTACATGTTGATCTGCGGTGGGGTGACACGGTACCAAAAACTACAATGGTTGAATATTGTATGTAGTGTACATTCATGTGAACAGTGTTAAACGGAATAAATTTCTATAGAAATCCCCGTACGAACTAGAAACGTTGGAAGTGACACGTAGGTGTTGTCTAAATAATCTACGATTCCCGAATGGAAACTGAATGGGGAAAATAATCCAACCTGCGATATTCGCAGCTCGGATGAATGTAGTAATTACAAAATCTACATTTCACAGATGACAAATTGAATGTGGCATCTAAAGGACATCTGGGATGTGCAGTTATAATGACCATATACTACGATAATTTATCAATAACATATCAGAAATGTGGGTATATATATTGCGTATATCACAGGGATGCGGTGCGTATGGGTATATAAATATAAAATATTGAACATCTACTATAGTATATTATATAGAATATATTATATATGTCATGTTATATGTCCCATATATCCTTATCACATTGTTTGTGATAAAATATATGGGACATATAATATGACATACATAATATATAATATATAATATGCATTTCATATAGGTCATTTTTTATTAATGTAAACGGGAAAATGCAAAAAAGTAAGGGTGAACAAAAATAAGATGTGAAACAAACTAGAAAATACTGAAATGCAAAAACCTTAATAAAAAACCCAATGTATCATCACTTGTATATATGTACCTAGAATCATGAAACCAATACCAAAAAAAGGTATTTTTGGGGAAATAGGAGGGGTGAATTTGAAATATGTACCACGATAAAAAAAAACAAGCAGAACAATGAACAAACTACGGAAATAGAATGTCTGTATCTTTCTGTTCATGGTCACCTCGGTCTGTAAATGTTGAAAATGAATAAATCAAAGAAAGTAAGAAAGGAAACATGGTTAGAAATATGAAATAATAAATGTATTGTTTACGTAAAGATAATTATGAAAAATATACATACTGAATTAAGCAATGCCAGTAGACTGTCTGGTTGCGAAAAAAGAAAGTAGTCGTTAGAAATCTGTTGAAAAGGAGAATATATGAATATGCTATTGTGAATATGTAATGATGGATATAGTTATGACTGTTTTAGAAAAAAGAAATACGAGCAGACCAAATTACAACATTTTGGTGAAACCCCAAGATGCCCTACCATAGTACGAATACGTCGGGATGTGCTTTATTGTTATGTATTCGGCAAGTCTGCCAGGTATCCCAACGAAAAAAGGCACTTTAACTGAAAACGTCGCGGAGAGTTGTAAGGAAGAAATAGATACCGGAGAAAGGAGAGAAGAGTTGACAAAACGGCCCACTCTGCGAATAGTACTGTTTGTAAAATGACTTAGGCAGTCCATTGCTTGTGAATTAAAATATATTTAAAGGGGCACCAATTTGGTGCCTTTTTCGATTATTGTTGAAAAAATTATTCAAAATTTTGATAGGACCATTTGAAGAAAATTAATATGTAATATGTATTAATTTTCTTCAAATGGTCCAAGATTTATTTCAAATTATTATTATTTTGAAATCTATGACAACTGGAATTCCATGAAAGAAGTGAGTATGAAACAGAAATAGGTACCTATTACTGTCGGATATAATTTAATTTTACATGTAATGCACATGTAATGGTGGAATGTAGTGTGTGATTTCTCAAATTTGATAATTCCGTTGAGACAGAATGTAGTCCTGATATGTAGCGATATACTGGTATAAAACATAAATACGTAACCAATCAATAATAGAATCGAGGTAGCAACGGTGATTTTCATTTCTCGCTGCCATTTTTAGTTTTGGTAACATTTTTCTTGAAATACTATCAATAGCAGTAAAATTGAGCGGTCATCAACGATTAAATCACGTAATGGTAATGGCTCTGCAAAAATAAGGAAAGGTCCTAGAATTTTGACACCGTCTAGTTTTGTAGGGGGTCCAGAAATCTTAACCAAGTCTGGACTGGTTCGTGATACCACACGGTGCAGTATATTAAACAAGTCCCTGGTTGTTTCCGTGGCAATTATGGATGGAAAACTTTCAGAAAATGCTATTAATGAAATACTTGCAATAATTTGTGACGATGACTTTGATGCGGAACTATTCAGGTTGCAAGTAGAATCCCTAGTACGTGCAAGGAAGTAACAGAATAAGTTATTAAGACGTTTCGCGAAGGAAACTGACGAGACAAATGGGAGACTGTCCGTATTCACTTCCTCGGAGTGAGTAATTATTATGATATCATTCAATAAAATATATGTTTCTGTTAAATTTATGACCGCGTATTGGACCACGTTTCAGACGTAAAACTGTATAATTTCACCATTAAAATAAATTAGGTCGTTTTTGTTCGACTTGTATACTTTTCATGTACTTTATTTTGTTTATAGTTTCTAATTGTATTGACTTTCAGTCAATGCCCAGAATTTCGATCTGTAGTTTCACGGATTTCCAGCGATATTACTGCATGATGACGACAATGTACAAATTAGTTGTAAAACTTCAATGCTGGTAAAATTTACAAAGATTATACATGTATTGTGTGCCGCTGGTATTCTAGATACATGTGATAACCATATACTATTGACATTTTCATCTAATCATAAGTAGATGTCTACAAAAATGTGTTTGGTGGAGATATATCAGCACGGTTTCGAACCATTCCGAGGTGAGTCACCAACCATATTTAACATGTGCCTTTCTGTTAATATTGTTCCACACTGTTTACCAGAGAATCTATCTTGAATTTATTGTATTCTAAAATTCCAGCTGGAAATTTTGAATAAAGAAAATCATGGTTTGATTGAAGAAATCTGTTATATTGGTAAAATAAATTTAATTCTCCATATTCTTCTATTACATATTAATATTCATTGGCACATGTATACCGCACTGAATAATATATACATATTCTGATAAATTCATCACTTCATATCTCCATGAACCACACATCCATAAATGATACATGGAAAAGCAGAAGCATCTATGTAATATTTCAAATTTATTATTCATGTGCCAGTTGTATCGTTTTTCTATACCCTTTAGGTTGTAGTATATAATGATGTTATAAGATACATCACATTTGAACGTATTGCCTTTGTACATGGGTATTTTTATAACAACACTAAACGTTCATATCAAAATAGAGCTTATAGTGTTTCCTTGGTAAGGCAGGCATTTCTGGAAAAATGAAGACATATTCAATATAGAGTAGGTGCAAAACCTACAACTAGGTAGTATATTGATTTTAGAACGTGAATAAGTATCATACTTTAGTGAAAATGCCAACTATTCATTGTACAAACAGAAGTTGCACAAAATCCTTTACAACCGAGATCAATATGAAAAGACAGAAGCGATATTGTATGTACTCCGTAACACGTAGTCAAAAAAACGCAGAGGGACAAGTTTTCATGCAGGGTACAATTTTCATCCCAGATCTATAGATAGAGGTGCAATAAGTCATGGTAAAGGTATATCCGTGCCCAATTTACCGGACAGTTCGGGTGGTTCATGTTCAATGAATATTTTTAAATCATTTGCGTATTCAATTCAATTATATGGATCAACATACAATAACTACATTAAACACGAGGAACAAAAATATCAAGAAGATTTAATTACCATGCCTAAGAACATTCTATCGTTCCTTGATGTTATTGGTGTGAAGCACGCGGTCATGTTTTTCTCTTTTCTCTTTAATGATATTTTTGATATGAAATTGTTCAGCGACAAACTTTCTACACTGCAGCTGTTCCGAGGAGTTTGCAACAATGAGGTTAACGCGCATCTAAAAGACGATGGGTTCACCAAAGTGAAAATTTCAAGTAGAGACAATTCATAATTTAGACATTATTACATTTATTTAAATATCATTGTTGATGTAATACGCAATCAAATTATCTTAGCTTCCGAGCATGATGTAATCTTTCGTCCGTTAACACCAATCAGGGACATAATTTCGCACCCAATGGAAACAAAACCGACACAATTTCTATATAACAGAGTGAGGGAAGGTATATGCGGATCGAGTGAAATAAAACTTGTATTGAATGACAATAGCACAGGTCTAACCAAGGATGGTAAATCTTTTGTAGGTTTGATAAAGATATATACAGACAAAACTGCTAAAACATTGAAAACAAATTCACTCGTAGCATATCCAATACACGTCACGTTAAATAACTTTTCAGATAAGTTTCGTCGGTATCTTATCGATCTTGGTCATAAGATTCTTGGTTTCTTCCCAGTTTGTTTCCATAAATTAGATTCTAAATACAACTAAGACTGCGATATTGACTAGAAAAAAATTTATGGTCCTGTATAGGTTACATACTACATCCCATCTTCATCTCCTTGAACTGGTCCCTATACAAAATGACCTCGCTTTATCAAGCTATATCCATGGCCCTTCAACCATTTTTGACAAATAAAAATGCATTATTTCCAGTAATACACAGGAAAATATTTCGATGGTACCTATTCCAGGTTGACTACTCGAATTTCTGCGATAATATGTCTCGTTTTCGACAAAATTTAACTCCTACAAGACCTTGTGTTCTTTGCGTGGCACAACAGCAGATATGAAAATGTTACAGGTATTTCCACCTATAACAATGGAATCCATGCTGGCAGCCAGAAATAAATATGTATCTCTTGTACATATTGCAAATTCTGCTCAGGCTAATAGATCTGATCGGAACGATATTCTGTAGCAGGTTGCAGAATGCCTTCATTATATGTCTATGACGTCATGGGCGACACAATGGGATAAGGTATCTATTTCATACCCACGACTTCTTTTCCCTGGCTGTTTTAGCTCATTCACATATGAACCATTACACAACCTTCATTTGAGAATCTCGAAGTTAATCTAGACAGGAATAATTAATTACCTATACAGTCCCCGAATAACCACAAATCCAGGGAAGCCATTACGTCTTCGAAAAAGCTTCCAATAGATGCGTAGAAAACTGTTACGAACATGCAACACTCTTCTAGCAAAAGATGAGGACCATTTTGGGCTTCCTGGTTTACATATAGATTTTTCTACGAAAGATAAATGACAAGCGATGAATGGATTGCTTCTAAAACATTCCATAGGGAGGATTCTGGAAGGGAAAGACTACGGACATCTTGACACCTTATTTCCCTTCGTTGCAGGTTTCATAGATAATATTACAGGATTTCAAGAAGAAGGACCAATCACACAGATAACTACTCTTTACTCAGAAATTATGTTATCCCTACTATATGATCATAAAATATACGAATGGTCATAATACGAAATCACGGACATTGGCACAAAAATAAGGAATACGAAAGAACTTATTATATCTACATTTGGCCCCCATTTTCACAGTGGTATATATACATTGAAGTTTCATCTTCTAGATCATATTGTAGAATATATTCAATCAATGAGTAACATGGATATTCTGGATGCCTCTCCATATGAACATTTTAATGTGTTTATAAACCACACTGCATGGAAAAATAAACATTTATAGCATTGAAATTTATCTGTATAGCGTTAATTTCAGACTGACTACAGCGCTAAAAATTGTGCTTCAAAACAATAAAATGGTGCTGTTTTTCTTTTCAAATTTTTCGTTAGCAGTGCATATATTGTTCCTGAGCACCGTTCTATCGTTTAAGGTTGCAACACATTTCGGAGTAATAACACTATTTTTGGTGCTATAGATTTCCGCATATAGCAATAGATTACATCTGAAAATAGTGCTCTATTATCAATACAATTTGTTTCAATAGCAATAGATTTTATTGATATTTTGAAAGAAATTTCTTTGTTTAAAATATATTTTCATTTGTATAAAATGTACAATATCAATAATTAATACATACTATTTATCATGCCATTCGCAGCGGATATCCATCACTCCTCTTTAACAAAACGTATTAGCTTTTCTTAAGAACAGATTTGTCGTGAGAAATCCTGTTACTACGTGATACATACGTACGGTTTTCGGTACATCAATTAAGTAAAGCAACCCGTCGTATTTCCGAAGAAAGCTTGATTAGTGGAACACGTTCTGGTGATATTTCCTGTTGGTGAATGTTTGCATTTCTATTTACATGGGTCATTCCTATTGCAGCTACCCATACCTCGTTTGATTCAACGAATCCCAGAAATCCACATACCACGAAATACCCAATCATGCTCTCGTTATCTTCAATAACAGGAATTGTTGAAGAAATAACTGACTGGTTCAGTTCTGAACATTTACCAGGAACTTTTATTACGTGACCGATCTTCAGCTTCTGATAAGGGTAAATTCGTTTCTGAATTCCATAAGTTGTTCTTGATAGAAAGAACGCGTTATTGTAATGAAATATTGTGCCACTTGTTTCCAAATTAGTAGGGAACGTTTTTAAACGATCAATGAAAATATCCATGATATCAGGCATGTCGTTCTGACCCTTCCCCTGTCCTACCCATATCCTTCCAGTTCTAACTGGTATTGTATTATACTGTGCAAGATTGAAGAGGTGGGACCGTATTGGCTCCTCAAATAGATCATCAAGACAAGATTTCAATTATGTCAAGAACTCGTTATGGTTTTTTAGTGACTGATCCAATTTTGATGCTTCTTGTCCTAGTAAAAGTATGGAAAGGTTACGAAGAGCCTCCTTGCGTTCTTTTCCAATATACGAGGAAATAAAATCAAAGCTTTTAACAACCCTTCTCTGCCAATCGGCACAAACATCATGGAAGACCGCCTTGATATGTTTTCAGGGTGTGTATTGCCTTTCATGGCCGCCTTAAGTATCTTATGAACCACTTCTAAAGGCATCTGCGCGAAGTTCCTCACATGTCCGAAGATATGTATGCTGTGATTAACAAGCTCAAGAATGCGATGAAGTTTTGGTCGATCCATATTATTACCAAGTTCTCTATCCAATAATACCAAATCAACGATTTATGAATATAGTTCTTTTATCATATCAATTACTTTTATTGCATTCCGCTGACTTCCTGAAATTCCCCCCAAATTTAACGCACATTCACCATCAATCGAGAACCATGGCCACAACTATAACTTGTAAATGACGGACTGTAAATCTCAGATAATAGCAATCGACAGTAAGTCCCGTTGTGATTGGGAAATAAATAGCTCTGATATTGGTGCAGTTACGAGAAGGACGGAAAAGACATGTGTCATTGACATGGTAGTTTTTTGGAAAAAATGTTGTAAACCGATTTTTGTTGTGAATGTCCGTTTACAACTATATTTGAACATATCAAAGCGTCAACTTGTTTCTGTAATACATTAGATTGTAAACAGTGAAAGAATTTATCCAGGGCGCCTCTGGTCAATCCCATAAAAGCATGATCTGGAGCCACGGCCATTGTTGTGTAAGAGTCAAACTTGGTGGAAATTACTGGTACTTGATCGATTGTTTTTTAGAATTATTGAAGCTTCATCAAGCAGGTATAGTTGGATAAGTGGCACTTGCTTCAATAAGTAGACATAAACTGCGCACATACCAATCGGTTGTTCATCTGATTAAGTTATGCCATTCTGACGAAGTTCAATTGATCGTTCAGCTGTCCTAATATAGCCTAGACTGTTGGAATGTATAGAAGATTTATGAGAAAACTCTGATACCGTTTGATTCTTTCATGTTCTGAAACTGCAAGCTGTGCAAGGTGCATCAGAAGAATGATGGGACATCTAGTAATGGGGAAGATGCTGGGTAGTCCACAACCGCCCCAATGAGATACAGAAAAATTTTGATTCGATTTCCGAACGGATCTGTCGCTGGAATACCTATTTTGCACCAACTAACAATATCTGGAACTATGTATGATAGTACTTTAACCGTGCTGCATCCGGTTGGTGTCAGAGAGATGATTCTCGCTGATGTTGCACTTGATCTATAAATAGGTGAAAGTCCAAGGGGAAGTATGTAGCAACCATCGTTGGATCCCTGGCGATATATATTTGATGCTGGGTTGAAGTCATCATGATACATTAGAAATGAGTCTATGTATTTTGTCCCATCCGATAGGATTCCAGATCTGAGTACGACTTTTCTTGATTTTTTGTAACTTTTAAAAGATGCAGACTCTATTGACAATCTGCCCATTTCTGCAACTGTGCAAGAAAACTGCAGATGCATTTTGTTGTGTACATCTAATACTATAACCACAGCAAGCGTTCCGTGTCAACTGCGTTTGTCGTTTCTGTCTTCTGATGACCAACGAATATAACGAATCTGTTTTCCAATAGAGTATTAGATCCGTAACCATTCATTATGGCATCAGTAGGACGTAAGAAACAAGAAATGTTTCTTGTACCAGTAAGCGATCCATTTTGTTACCAGCAGTATCGGCTGTTGAAATTTGAAAATGATTGAAATTTATGTCAGGGAATCCTCCTTCGATACTTTTTAAAACAGTTTTCTCGGAATCTGTAACATTACAAGTGAATTGACGTTTAAGAATGAAATTTGTTAATGCTTTTGATGATTTTTTATTTGATACCAACCATATTGGTCCTAACTGCTCTTTGATATGGACGAATGATGCCTCATTTCCTTGTATAGGTGTATTTGTATCAATCCATGGTTCCATGAAGGTAGGCACAGAAGTATTATCCATTTTTGGTTAATAGGGAACTATATTTTGTCATTTGGCTTTTCAAGATGCAATTTTTCGCCGCTGATAACTGGCATAACATTATTGAAAGATGTAATCTCCTCCTTGTGCAAATAAATGTTGCTGAAGTCTATAGATGGACCATCAAATACCTGATTGGGTTCCGATAGTTCTTTTAAAGTATAATATGTCAAAACGTCAAGTTTTGTCCATGTCGATGTTAGGACGATACGTGCTGATGTTCCCTTTCTGTATGTTTCGTTGTTTATTATAACCGATGGGTGTTGTAGATCAACTATTACTGAACAGGGTAGACAAACATGTAATAGGTGTAGCCAAATTGTGTCATGAACAGTTCGGTAAGTTTTCATTTCGATTTCTGGTCGAATAGTTTTTACAAGTGCTCGTATTAATTCATACATCTCAAGTGTTGCTTTCGTTTTCATTATGCTTATGAAGTTCGGCAACGTACATGTAATCTTCTTTCGTTTCACCAGTAAATCCATATCTATAGAAAGTGCATTCATATCTGAATCTATAGAATCATTCCTGTCAGCATACTCAATTTCATCATCATCGTATTGTGAGTAGTACGGTCTTCGTCCGATTGGAAATCGAAATTAACTTCAATTTGGTCAGGGTCTGTTGGTTGTGGTGCCACCACTTTTTCTTATGATGTTGCAGATGTTGAGAAGGCACTGCTGTTGATGTGAAAGAATTTTGTACGATAATGTCGCTATCAGTGACTTGTGTAGATGTTGATGTCGGGATCTGCTCTAAAGGATTTTGTATATTTATTTCTCTGTCAGCGCCTTTTATCGATATAGATGTCTGTATCGGGTCTATATCCTCGTTCAGTTGGATATTTCCACTCGGGTCGAATGGTAAGGAAGTTGAACTTTGTCTATTATTGACTGTATTTGCGACAACATCAAAAATTCTACTGCGACCGACATAGCAGTTACACCAATCTGGTTGAGTAGATCTCCTTCTTCGTACTCTCTTTTCCATATCACCCTATGATGACCCACATTGTCTTGTACGTTTTCTGGGAGGCATAGTTTGAATTGTAAACGGAATAATTTTGATAACAAGTGCTGAATAAAATTGTTGAAGTGAACGAAGATATGATTTTTCCATTCTTCTACCGCAATAACGATCCACAGCACAACTGACACCAAATTTGACACTATTTTAGGTGTTTGATATGTTCATTGTGGCTATAATTAAAAATAAATCATGGATTTCATAAATGCTGGTATTCACTTAATCATTTTTCCAATTCTGTAACAACCTTCTTTCTTTTCTAGACTAGCAAAACAAGGTATCTTAATCAAAAATGTAAAACTCAGACGATACCAATTATGATCTACCAATGTCAGCGCTGATCAACCGTGAGCTAATTTCTGCACTTGAATCAACAGAGTTGGAACACACGGAATCCCTCCTATTCTTCGGTAACGAAAAAGGAATTGCAAGAAGGACACTAAAAAGAGTGTATGAAAAGTCAACTAAATAGGCACACCTCTTGCTTGTCTTATTGCGTATGTTCGAAAGAACTTCCGCGAGAATTGAATTGCAAAATCGCGCATCACAACTGGACATACGCATATCTCAATTTATTATTCAGCACAATGATGAAAACTTATTTAGTGGACAGATGCAAAATATACCTACTCCCCTCCCTGTTCAAATCATTCTATACCGTCTTCGAGAAGCAATCATGATTCTAGCCATAATCCAGGTAATGAATCCTCAATAGTAGTACCCGTACATGATAAGAACCAGAGCGACGATTACAATGCATGGATATCCATGTCTGAAAATTACAGTCGGGATTACAATTAATTAGTACGGTGTTTGGATACATTGTGTCAAACCAAACAATGTACCGAACGAACTCGCATGGTTGCAATACAAAATTTCAAAGAGGACGATTCTTGGAAATCTTTGATCACTGGAAACGGAAGAGATGCAATTGAGAAAGTTGTATCAAAGCTGGACAAGCACTTGGATGATAAAAGGGGACGTCGTGGTAGCAAACGCTCGAAACGTTGTCAAGTAAAAGATATTTCATGGTCATCCATGACCAAATGCCAAAATTGTAATGCCCGGAAAGGAAAAAAATAAAAAATAAAAATAAATGACAGTTTGCGGAGCGAAAAGGTCCTTAACATGCTTCTTCACATCAATTTCATCATTGACTAAATTAAAGACAGCGTTCAGACGATTAGTTGTTTACGTTTACGAACACATTTAATGATATTATAATTTTCATGAATTTCACGTATGATTGGAATATTGTCTGATATTTCCATACAATTTATCATTGGTTCCAATACTTGGTCATCATCATAACCATGTGCTTTCAATGATAGAATTATTCCCTCACTTTGAATCACTCACATCCCACTCACCATTACAACAACTATCATCATATAATCACAACGTAAAGTTGACCGTTTAAGTAACGGATCTTCATCACGTGCGCTTGATGACACCCATTTCAATCATTAGTGAAGAAATGTATTATGCAGCAGCAACTAGATTATTAATACATATAAGAAGTTTACGTGAAGTATGCATGGAAACAATGCAGTCAACTTCAACATTAACATGTACGTCGACATCATCCATATTTATTTACAGATTCGTCCACCGCACTCCGTTTTTCTCCGTCTTCTAACCTCTTTTATTTCTCACGGAAACATTGACAATCCCAATAAGGATAATCCCATGTCATTATGACAAGAACAAGTCCTATATTATTCAACCCTTTGTCTCCGCAACAGTAAATATTGTAATAAAATATGCACAACATAATAATCGTTTGACAGCTTCTAGTAGCACTGAAGCCGTATTTTATGAAAACGTAATGTAAATGGCAAAATAAACTACGCCTTTTATAGATCCTGAGGACACAACAACTTCTAAATCTGCAAAATATGATGCGTGGAACTTCATTTATAGAAATAATATTTTGGTCTTGCGAGCTGGTCAACTTCACATCACTACGGGCGAGCAGAATTTTTGTTGATGGTTATTGCTCTAAATCTTCAGAGACCTCTGCCTGCTGTAGCCTGTACCAAATTTTGACGGAACTGGTGTCATTAATGATATTATCAGGTAAAATTCCTGGACATTCATGTAGTGTTGATTTGCGCGCTTCGTTTCACATGGTCGCTCTGTGGCTTGATTCTAAGGAGATGAGAGATGTGGTCACAGTGAAGTTTTTAAGAGAATAGAGAAATACGAATTCTTCCCTCGAATGCCCGGTTGATGTGCCACTTGCCAAACTTTCACCGCTGGTGCCAAAGATATTTCCCCGCCTAAACAGCTCGGACCTGTCCGATTTTCCGAAAACGTTGGTTACCACTACAGTTGAAAACATAAATACAGTTCATAAACCTGCACGAGATTATTGTCATCTGTTTCGTGCTAGGTGTGATACCGAAGTGGATATGGTGTGTGTGGAAGTGAGCCATCTGGCGAGTACTGCTGTGCGTATGATGATTGGTATGGGCGAGCGTCGGTTGAATGAGCGAGTTAAAATGCTGGCGTTAGCTCATAACTGGTCAGTGAATGGTGTTAAAGCAGAACAAATGCGATGTGGGGAAGATTTAATTGATCGCAAAATCAGTGTGAATACTCGATTGGAAATTTGATTGAGCCCGTAACGAGGAAAGGGCTTAGTGAATTTCTCAAGCATTCATCTTATGCATTCAACTGTTACGTGATAAGTGGAGAGAGGGCAGATTTTTTCGCGTATTATTCTTCAGAAAAAGTCATTATTTTACTGGGATCACAGGCGGCATTGGAACTAAAGGTTTTTGGTTGGTGTGAAGTTTTGAGAGATGTGGATTTAAGTAAAGGTATAAAAATTACAACTGGGCTACTTCCGGGAGAGCAAGTGCATGACAAGAGCAGAGGTGTACGTAAACGAGCAAGAACAGATGGTGAAGAATTTGAGATGGCAGGCTCGGATTGGGTTGAAGCTGCTAATGATGAAGATATGGAAATAGAGAAGGAACATAGTGGATTAATAGAATTAGG
>JAULBU010047418.1:0-13424 GCA_032358235.1 Odonthalia washingtoniensis | reverse complement strand
TTTAGTGAATACTGACCAATCAGGTGGCGCAAATCGTATCCCCCCTGGATTCTCTACAACCTTTGTTAATTTCTACAGTATTGCTTACCAAATTTTCCAGAGTAGGCTAACTTCGTACTCATCAGCATTATAACATCTAACGGGAAGATATGCAAAAACAATTTTCTTTTCAACAATTTGATTTCGCCGCGCGGATTCCTTGAAATTTAAAAGGTTCAAATGAATATGATAAAAACTGAAATTTGACAAATTCAAAAATGTCACTGACTTATCACTGTAAAATTGTAAAAGTGCAACAAATTTTTCTTCTCCTTGTTTTTGATTCGTTCGCGAATATACATTTTCATCCTTGCTCTCCTTAATTGCATCTCTCACCACTTCGGCAACCTTTCCTAGATCCGAATTCATGGGATGACTCCTAACATTACTTTTATATGGTTGTAAAATAATATCCCCATAGTTAGTTGAAAGAATCTGCTGTTTAAAAGTTTCCACCGGATCACGTAAATAAACTTCAAAACTGACACCCTCTTTGGTCTGTATTTTAGATGGTTTGAATCCATCCCTTTGAAGATCATTTGAAAGTAACTCCCGCCTACGTCTCATGACGTCCTCCACACAATGAAAGGTTGTAAAAAATGTACCAATAAAATTTGAGTTTTATTTTAAAACAGACATAAATTCATTACAAACCCTTTCACTGGAGGCCATCCCAAATTTCATGAATGCTGTACATAAATTATCTATGGCTGCAGCCGACTCATTATGAGTGAAATTATGTTTCACTTCATCGTTCATAGCATCCGCAAACAGTTCTGCAAGTAGCTTACTTCTGAAAGTATCACCTTCACATATATTTGTTTCAAATTATAGGAACTCTTGAAGTTGATTGGTAGTTACTCTGTCCACTGCCAATCTAGTAGCACCGGTAAGACAAATGATACTCTTAGGGATACCCATAGATATCCTTCGCATAGTCCCAGATCTTGGAGGAATGCCCCGACACAGACGACAGGGGTGCTCACGAGAGTTTTGACATGACAAAGCGTGAAGACTTTCACCGTTATAATCACATGACGGAAAATCACACCTGAACGGGTTATTCATCACTATTGGCTCGTAAATAGAAGGAAATTAATCTTACCAGAACGTTTAAAGTTAATCTTATAAAAATATTGAAATTCAATTACGTATCTGTTATGCGTACCTGTTAAAGCAACAATAAGTTTATTTTTTTCTCGCCGACGGCGCCAACTTTTAAATAAAAAGTACTGCATTTTCAAAATTCGACGCCGCCAACTTTTGAATTAAACATTATGCCTTTTCAAAAATGTTCGAAACAAATTGGAAAAATATGAAAAACAAAATTATTTACAGTCACACTTTTCAAAGAGCTGGAAGGAGAAAGCCTTCCAAGTTCAAGTTGGCAATTTTTCTCCTTCCAGGTCTTTTGATATGTCTATACTATATTGCATGGAATTGGCCAGTTACAAAATAAATTGAAACAGAAAAATTTGCTTTTTGCTTCAACATACTATCTGGAAATTTAGTACAACTTGTTGAACTAGTCGTTGGTAAACTCATCAACAGCGCGAGGGTTTATAGAAAAATTAGTTCCATTTTCAAAAAATTTAGATAACAAATTGGAGAAATTTAAGACCCCAAAATATATTTACAGTCACTTTATTTCGATTTCAGGCTATTTAGAGATGGTTATAATCTATTTTGTGGTATTGATCACTGTCAAAATAAATTGTAACAGAAAAAATTACATTTTGGCATTTCAATTTTTTGGGCAATATTGTTTTTCGAAGATACAGACGTAATTTTATTATTTATATTGCATTACTTGTAACGCGTCTGGCTCATTACAATCAACGTGTCAAACAGTACATCTAATTCATTTTCTTAAGATATGAAGTACAGAGCAACGCATCAATGTAAGACCTAAGTCACGGTAGAGCGGGTAGAGCAATTTCCTCTACCCGCAACCTAACTTCTTTCACAGGCGTACGATTTCAAAACTTTTACACTGGAAATTATCCTTAATACAGGCTTTGGTAGGATTAAGATGTTGTTTGCCTGTGTATAGTGGTATGTGGAGGGATGAGTGCAATTGAGAAAAGCATCTTGTTTTTGCTGCACCCTTACCCTGTCCTGGGATTGACTTTTTTCGATTAAATGTCCGATTTCACAATTTTAGAGTTATTTGAGCCACTGTAAAACATATCTGTGTCACTAAAGTACTGGGTTGACTCAGTTTTTGTAACCCTAGAAAAAGGTGATTTGATAGGAAATGAATAATGTGTGAACTGCTGGATGCAATATTGAAGCCAGATGTTTGATGGAATACATGAATAATTATATAGCAATTTTCAGATAACAATCAAAAGGTCACTTACGAGAAACTTAACGACATTTAATGTAACTTGCAACGAATATTTCCTTTCCTCGACATTGCCGCCTTTCATGAGATGAACGGATGGATGGTATGAGACTACTGTATATGAAGGAATATATCGCGCGAGAAGCAGTTGTGATAGGAAAAAGAAAACAGACGTGATAGAAAAAAGTCATCGAACGTTTTTGTGATGGCAACGCATATGTCTGCAAAAGAAAAAAATTGATGGACATGCTATCATAGCATGTCATAGCATGTCCATCAATTTTTTCCTTTTCCACATGATGTGGCCCAGATAATAAGAATCAAGAATGGTTTTGCTTCAGGTGGAGGGGGTTATTGTGTCAGGGTCTAATTTCTGAAGAAGTTTTCACATGTTTTGAGGAAAGCCGAGTATGAGAAAAACAGGGCGTAGGTCGCCAGTATTTGGGCGATCATTCTTTGGAACGTATCCGTAGCTTCCCATTTCAATAGTCTTGGGATTTCTTAAAAACTTGTAGCGTATGGTAAGGGGTTGCCTCTTTTTCTGTGGAGGATGTACGCGGTATTACGTCATACTGTGAGATGTTTACATCTATTGTCAACGTGTTTAGTGACAGCTGACATGAAAGAGGTTTGTTTCAAACCACACATTTGTAGTAGATACTAATTTTAATCCGATATTAATTTCACTGTGAGCTTGTAATATGAATCTGCATTTCCTCCGTACCTATATGCTTTAGAGACAATGAAGGAAGTCCCACATTACATAATCCGGGGTCCAAGGACAGATACATGGATCTAGTGCTTTTACATATTCTTTACAGGCACTAGATTCATTACTCAATGTCGAAACAACTTCTCACTCATCTAACGGAAACTCATCATTCCAAATTAAAAATTTCCAACAACAAAAGAAAATCTTCAACGAAACTGCTATCGCCCCAGAGTCTTCTCAGAACAACATTATTCATGGCCGGCAATAAATCGACTATGAACCGCTCTGTTTCAAAGATGAATTAAAAATGCTAACCAATTTTAGATCGATAACTCCGAATTCGAAGAAACAAGTTATTAAATCATTAATCGAACAAGCAATAACTATATCGAAGTCTGAGTGCCAAAATATGATAGATCAAGCGGTATCCTTTCAAAAATTCAACAATGCAGAAGCTTTGGAAGTTTCTGTGAATGGCTACATGAATAATCATTTTTCAAGTTGTGCCGATTCATTAAACAAATCGGTACAAGAATTAGTGGACGGACTATTCAAGACAGAAGTGGAAAACTGTTTTCAAAAGATATTGGATGGTAGACGTAAAGAATTAGATAACTTCATTAAATAATAAATATCAAGAAGTATGGCGAAAATTAAAGGAGATTTGGAAACACATCAACTCTTCCTTACTGAAACAAAATAAAGAGTGCCGAGCTCGCAGAAATGCATTGGATATTAATATCAACTAATTATGTAGACGTTTTGGTTCTAAAGATAATATCCCGCATAACAAGAAACAATGTAGCACCCACCTGGAATCCACGTATTCGTCAACCGAGTCCATCTTGCAGTCTTTCTATTTCTGTGAATATGATTGGGAATATTTAATTCACTCGAAGTAACAATTACTCAGATCTCTGGTGATTCAATTCCTTCGATCCAATAACCAATAAAGAAAACTTCATTATGTAGTCGAATCTTTCTTCCTGTTAGTCTGTTTTCATATGCTGTAGATTGATATTGTCAAATAGCTGTACCCGAAAAGTTAGTCAAAATAGATTTGTAGATTAATGCTACTGTGTCATTTATTATTGTGGGAAAATTAATCGAAATGTCTATGTTCTTCACTGCACATGGGTGAGTGTGATCTTTACTGCATTGTGAAACTTTATGTTGTGTAACTAACAATTCGATAATTATTTTCAAAATGACAAATTTAAAATTGCGATGTGGAACCGATGATGACGATAAAAACACTAAACAGGTTCCGATAAAGGAAATTGAGGGACGTTACTTCTTACTCTACACAATTTTTAAAAATACGGAAATAAAAAGTCATTTCCAGAGGTTGTTGCCGTACAAGATTGGTGATGGATGCAAGCTGGACGATATGACGGAGAGAGGAAATAATGCTATGGGGCATGTACTACAGGACTGTGGTCGAGTGTGCTGCAAACTGGTGCGACCAGTTGATCGTCTGAGCTTCCGGGAATGAATGCCTATTTCCAAGCGGTGAATGTGTATGGATGTGCCAGGGAACGATTCATTTATTTTACCGATATGAACGTCCGCATTGTGCCGTTCTTAGAATGGACATTCCAACATCGTGGTTTTCCCCGGGCATTCATATTGTCAAAAACTGGTAGTTTTATGAAGGCCGGGCATTCATTGTTTTGTAGTTACGTGCAGTTGCGACAATTATTAATAAAAAATAATGTGGGCCCCAATTTTCGTCATGACTGTCACAACTTTGTAATCCAATTTTATGAAGACATTGATTACCGTAGTGCGTGTATGAATGCCAGAAATACAAAAATATCAGAGAGGAATGCAGGAAAGCCACCAGCAATGCAATTACTGTACGTCATGAATGCCTACATTGAAGAGCTGAAAGAGACGCATCCACATTTACCTGAGAGATTATAAATGTATCGTGTCCGTTACATGATTTAATGGACACGTTCACATCAATGATGCACCTTAGGCAATTGGAACCAATGAGAAATTGAAGGGATTTTATATGGATATAATTGTAAGTACCCATCGACGTGGTGACAACTTGGATATGTATGGTACATATTCAACATTGACGTGAGCGATTACAAAGGTAACGTGTCATTTAAATGATTTAACGGACACGTTCAAATCAATGATGTACATCAGTAACTTTGAATCAATAATAAATAGAAGGGATTTTATAAGTAACTTGAAGATAAATTGACGGGAAAAATGAAAATAAAAGAACTAGTTGTCTTTAACGTGATGAAAATGATCAGGACCGTAATCAATGAAAAGTTGTTGGCCAATTGCAATAGGACATAAAGCACGAATCTACAAAGTTTTGTAAGAAGTTGCAGCCGTATCAGTTCTCAACTTCCTGTTTTCCACGAGAGCACAATTTGCAGTTCTTGGATTATTCAATCTGTGGTTAGCCGAAGCTTCATCTGCAGGGAGATAATGGAAATAATTAATGCATCTTGTAATGCACCAAGGGGCAGCGAGAATCCATGCCTTATTTCTCGATCCATCACTTGCCGTGAATTTATGTAAACAATTGGCGCCGTATTTCAGGAATTGCGCCTTAGGTACCGAAAGTAAACCCTCGCCATATGTTTTTGTAATTGATCCACTCCAGCCGATATTTCCGTAAACCAATGTTCCATAGTAATGAGCAATGAGGAAACCCTCACCAATTGTCTTTTCTGCGAAAAACCTCAGACCAGCTTCATCATGTTTGATTGTGGATGGGTCCAGGGAAAAACCTAGTACCCCTGCTTCCATTGCAAGCAAAATATTTGTAGGTATTCCATCAAGGGCTCGCTTCCATGATATTTCCATTTATCCCATGGTATGGGAACATCGTTGTTATACAAATATGCATCCACAATGGCTTGTGAAATGAAGCGACGAACGTGCTTAGGGAATTTCTGAACTGTAGGAAGTTCAGGAGGAATATCCCATACATCCCTTCTCTTTTTACGGCAATGGCTTCCAGATCTTCCAAATATTGTTGTGATGAAAGCAGGTCTTCTTCCGTGCTCTCAATGCCTGATTCATCGTTGAGTGACTGACGAGAAAAAACTTCAGCCAGTTGCGTCCAGCAGCATTCCAAACAGTTATCATCCATATCAACATGGACAAATGACAAATTTCCTATGTTTTGGAAGTAGCGTACATGCAATTTCCACATAAAATGTACCAGGGCATGGATCCACAACCAACTCACCAGGATGGGTAAATTTGAAGATAATATACATCATCCACTGTCTTGACCTTTTCTATGGTCGGAGTATTGGTCTTCGACTAGAAGATTTCGTCTGAGATGGAAGAAATACCTTTTCATTGATAAGGACCCTTGGGATGTTATTCATTTCATTAAATGTTCCGGGATGAACGAAAGTAATGAACTCAGAACGACTGTAGTTTATCCTTTTCAAAGCGTGATCCCGTACCATGTAATTCTTCCAGAAGTGTGCTACATGTTCAACCACGGAGAGATGCGTGAGACGGGCTATTCTTGGATCTGATGCATAGTAACCCCTTTTCTTCGTGTAATGGAGCGGTGTTTCCCCCACACTGAAAACACTTATTTCAGTCTTGTATCCTTTTCCAATTTCATCATCTTCAGAGTTTTTCAATGGTATTAATTCCTTCTTCGGCTTAATATATTGAATCCAGGACGAAAATTGTATTGCCGAACAAAAAAAGCGGATGACTTCCCGGTGTCAAAACATTTTCCGAGAAATCTACCAATTATTTCATGTCTTCTACCGGGAACTGATCGTGATCTGAATTTGGATAGTCGTTGAAATATCAAATGTTGTATGGAGGGTCTGTTAGAATAAAATGAACATTATCTTGTACGGTCTGACCCATGGCATCTTCATGTGGGTCAGTAAGGGACTGAAAATCTCAGCCGTAGCAGAAACAGTAATTATGCATACTTATTTTCAGCACTTTCATCGCTTCCAATCCCATTGTAGTCAGCTCACCTGAAGCTGCTGGTTCGACATCATATTCCTACTTAACTTCTGTCGGTATATGCGAAGATTGGTTTGGGGATATTTTCATTTCCTGGTTGCCACCAACCTTAACTTTCTTCTTATTTCTTTGCAATTATTCGGAAGACGATTAACGTCTACGCTTTTCATTACCTGTTTCCGTTTCCTCTGAAGGGGAAATAATCTCATCAACGCCTACGATAATTTCCATGGTGTTTCTAACTGGAACGGATAAGTTGAGATGCTTGGAGACATGGCCAGGTATACCAGAAAAGCATTGCGGTAATTACGAACTGTGCGGATCACGAAAGAAAGGTTTCAGAAATCGAGTTGATTCCATGTTGGAATCGGGGTAGTACAACGGAATGTTGCACACTATTTTGTGTAGGTTGGTAAAACATGAATATGCGATGTAACGAAATGCTGTGTCCACTCTGTTTGTCATATTGCAAGCTTGTTTGGACACCGATTCTTCGATAGTGACTGGTTCATCATCTGCCGTAAATTTTTTCTTGAGTATCTGGAGAAAAAGCTTCGTTCCTTATAAAAGGAACTTCGAATCTTGATGTTGTTGAATTGTAAAAGATGTACGGTGACATCATTGTACTGACCATAGGAATGTTGATTGATGTTGCCAGTCTTGCCCACGCCTTGAAACTGTTTTGACAAGCGAACCCTATTCTAGTTCCAGTGAAATTTTTGATGCTGAGAATATTTCTATTACGCGTCTTAGAATGCTTTCTCGACATTGTCTCAGAGACAAATGAAATGCTGTGGTAAAAGAGGAGACATTCGAAAGTTGTTGGGATAGACATGTTAAATGGGTTCCGTCTTGGTCTTTTCCCAGTTGATTGGATGATCATGTGAATAACTGTTGGACCAATTAAGAAACCAGTCTAAGTGAACAAGTCAGTGAACAAGTCAGTGAACATTTTCAGTGTGAGTTCAGCTCTACAATCATATGTTTATATGGAGAGAGACACACGGGCTATCTGAATCACTTACTGAGAACCCATTTTTGCTAAGACCTTTTCACCATTAGCTCCTAAAGACTCGAATACCGATTGTTTCAAAACTTTTTTTCCTGTCATTCGCCTTACCTTCAAAACGTGTTGTTATGCGCTTGGAAATCGGGTAGTCATGGAACCTTGACCATTCTAGATAATTCTTGAAGTTGACATCCCTATAGTTGAAGTTTTCTTTGAAAGATGAACCAGAGAAACTGTCAATAAAGGAAAACAGCAGGAATCGAGTGAATTCAGAATCAGCGGCTAAAAATTTGCCCGTAGAGCATTTTACAGAAGAGGTTGAAGATGACATGTTGTAGTGTTGCTCAGTTCCGGGCTGAAAAATAGATTTAAAACTGTCGGGGAATGGGATGGGGAATGTTGAAATTGATTGTAAAATCCTTGTGGATGATGTTGGCGGGAAGAATATATGGAGTGTGAAGTTGCTGTTGAAATGATTTAATTGTACGTCGTTGCTTTCAATTTCACTCGATGTGTGTAGACGTTTATTCTGATATGATGATTTTGAAGAAAGTGTTGCTGCAACGGTATGATGACGCTTGTGGGAGGTCGTATTAATCGAGTAGAGGCGAAATCGTATATGGTGATGGTGAAACAATAGTAACGAATTTGAAGAAGGTAATGTAACGGTAGTAGTACTGCGATGTTATGCCCGGGAAAGTTATATAATGTTGCGGTCTGGTATATATTGTAAAAAAATTAAATATTTAATATTCCACACGGCGTCGGGTTGGGCCTGTTTGTACTACTGGAAAAGACGAAGAAAAAATGTTAACATATACCTCCATAAGGAGGAAAACTTTTTCAGAAAATTAAATATTTAATTTTTTGCAACAAAAAATCAATTATTCAATTTTCTGCAATTTTTCGGCGTCCATATGGAGGAAAATTGTTCGAAAATATTTGCGAGTAATGTTTTGCGCCGCAAACATATGTTACAATATACCAGGGGTGAGTGTAACACACCCGTACACGGTACAATTATTATATCGTTACAGAAGCACCGTCGGGTTAAGAAAGTCATACAACAGATCAGGCTATGATAAAAAATACAGCCAATAAATCATCGAAGTCATAAAACTGAAGGGAAGTCATTGTCAAATCAGGAGTGAGTGCAACACACCCGCACACAGTACAATTATTGTGTCGTTACAGAATCACTTTCCGGTTAAGAAAGGCATACAACAGATCCGTTTATGATAACAAGATTTCTGGTTATGATAACAAAGACAACAAACCGATCATGGAAGTCATATTACTGAAGCGAAGTCATTGTCAAATCGCAATATATTCTGTTCTATATATTGCAGACAACATTACGATATCCTTCTTCGCAACCAGCCTTCATCAACTGATTGGAATATTTCTGAACATTACGATATCCTTCTTCACAACCAGACGTCGTCAACTGACTTCAATATTTCTTAACTAGAACATAATACTTCTATAATCAACTTTGACGTTATCTTCTGCATCTGCACAGGGAAAGTGTCTCAAGAATCGCTACCTCCCTGCAAGAGGTGAATAACTATTCCACGAGCTGATTCTTAGAGAGGAAAACGGTACAGATGCAGCGGCAAGTGGTATATTTCCAGATGTTTCTGTTGAGATGTACTGTATAGATGATGATTCCGTTGATTTGGTGAAGTCATCCCGAGGGTGCCATGGAATTGATTGTTCAAATATGAGTGCAGTCCTTGTTGGTACAGCAAAACTGAGGGCTGGAATTAGAACTAACTCAGTGAGTGTAGCGAAATTGGTAACTGCTGCACCGGATGACATATTGGACAGAGTGGAAATAATCGATGTGCAAATCAAGTCAATGCATACGGAACGGGAATATCCGTATTATTAAAACATTGAAAGAGGTACCAAACCAGCAAACCTCTGTGATTTGGAATCAGAAGATGGTGTTCATTGCTGGGATTCTCAAGCGATGAAGTCTATCGCAATTCAACGCGCGGACAGGGATGGTAATGAGGAGACCGATAGCGGGAGGTCTGTTACGTATAAAGACTTTAGTCTTAGTAATTATCTGACTGTCGAATTATGGCTTCAAGTCAGTCAAGTTAGAAACATCAAGAACCCTCCGAGGGATGTCAGAACAGAGCATCATGATGCATTCGCTACTTCCTTTTGAACAAGAGCGGTATCAAGTTGGTTTCGGAATGATCTCTATCACTTTAGAATCTGAAGATGTTGACCGTAAGTATAGTGGTATCTCGCAATTATGCAGCCAGGAGAGAGATAGGATGGTACTGAAGTCCTACAAGTCATTAGTTATTGTGAACGGTAGACATCGCTTGTCTGCACTCCAAATTCTTGGTGGAATGGTAAATTTTGAAACAAATTGGGCAAGAGACCGTATTCATGTCGCTCTTCTGGTACGGAATGACAAGGCGACCATGACACCGTGGGGAGTTATAAATCTTAGTATGTCTCAAAAATTATAATCGTCGAAGACAGAAAAGAACATTTAGTGCATTGACGTCATGAGCAGTGTCATACGATATGCTGAGACCTTTACCGAACAATATAAGATACCGTTTGAAGCAGCAAGGACAGTGAATATTGCGGGGGAAATGGAAAGAACAAATTTTCTTGCTACGATAAGTACCTCAACATACGAACGGTACGCTCGTGTGGGAAAGATGCTTGTCAGATTCAAATCTGTCATGGAAAGGATCATGACCATACCGCAGTTGGTACCTGGGCAAAATTCTGGTAAAAGAGGGGTGACGTACTTGGACAGTTTAATTCTCATCAACGGTACGCAGGAGACTATAATGTACCTACTGGATGCAGGTGAAGCTTATTTTGGAAGCCCAGCAAAGGGAACATTTGATGAAACTGTCTTCTATCGGCTTGCTAATGATTTATTAAAGTCTCTACAGACATTTTTAGAAGAAATTGCGGACGGTGAGTGTGATTTACCATAAGAAGTTCCTACGACAATGCAAGAACTAATGGACGTTGCCATCCCAGAGACACGAACAAGGAAGCAATCTATTCGTGCAACCTTTCGCAATCCCATGCGACTTTTCGAGTATAGTGTTGCAAATTGGTCAGAAAAACTGGTTACATGCGCAAGTGCTCGCCATGACAGACTTGTCAAGAAAATAAGGCAGTACTTTTTCAAAGAAAGTAATGACGGTGCGAATGGGTGTCCATGGAATTATTCCAGGAAATACGAGAAGCAAGAAAAGGCAGCAACGTGAAATTATTGACCTACAGAGTAGTGATGAAGAAGAACCTCGAGCTAAAAAACAGAAGGAAAAGGCGAAGAATGCCATGTTGTCTGGTATGGAATAAGACACGCCAGAGATTGAGGCATAGGAAAGTGTTGGAAGGTCAACATCAACAAAACGAAACGTTTGAACTGATAATTCAACATCAAAAAAACGAATAAATATAATGGCGAGGCCCTTTCCACGGTCTACCGTGGCAGATGACATCAGCCCTTACGATAACAAATCGCCTCGAAATATTATGCCACCTGCATGTAGTGCTAGGTGGAATATACTGAACAAGATGTGTAGAGATGTAGTGACCATTGAAGAAATGATACAACACCGAAGACACAATGTAACAGAAGATACTGTCAATGGAGTTACGAGGGAGCGTAGAAGTCAAGAAAAAAGGACGAGAAAAATCAAGATTGACATCACGGACGGAGAAGGGGAGAAAGTAGTGGATGTAGAAATTTTATATGATACCAATACTCTGCTGAAGTTGGCAGTAATCCCAGATTCTCATCGTGCACACCTCTTTTTAATATATGGCCAATTACTAGGATTGAGAGATATCGCTTGGATATGGGCTGCTTATATGCAAGCAGAACATATTCAACTTCACAGAGATCACACAGAATCGGAGAAATGGTTACATGTATGAAGGAATGTTGAAGGAAGCTGTGGACTTTCTTACTTCTGCAGGAAGAAACAGAAATTGGATAGTAATGGGTACTGCATTCTGGAGAGTATGTCTGATCCTTTCGACATGGATGACACTTTGAGAAAGACGTATACAGAAGCGTTTAAGGAAAATCATGGATTTCCTTCACAGACAATTGATTACCTTTTTACGGAAATTCAAACATGGTTTCCGGGCGAAGAGGCGCTGAAAGATGAAATCAATAGAGATCATTGGAGTGCTATTATTAACACGGGTAATTCTGGAAATGACGAACATGACCGAAACAATGACATTGGAAGTCACTCCAGTACAAGAAGTCTACTTGAAAATCAAATGTAAAGTCGTCGTGATTATGTATGGATAATTAAACGCCGTGCTGCACTGGACTTATGGATTGGATTTTTGTACTCATTGTTGAATTTTGATAACAATTGTAAATGACTGACAAAAATTTCAAACGGTGGGGGCCGCTTTCAGATGACTGGCGAGGATTGTCCACCATAACATGGTCACAATGACTTCGATGTCATGAAGAGTGGTTTCCAGGTTACTTCACAATTAAAACTGATAATGAAGGTGTATCTTTATAGATAGCTCCTGGGTCCCATCGTTATGTCCATGTCAGTCAGGAGAAAAAGGACAGAATTGCAAGTTGTTTGGTAATGCATGAAATTCAAATCCCCCACAGTCTATTTTTATTTGAGATGGTTACGTTCAGCATACAGGGCCAGGATGGAATGGAACAGGAGAACTGACGTATCATATGTATATTATCCCGGACGGTAGCAATTTGAAAGATGCTATTTCATACGCATTTGGATGCAGTTTTTGCAGGAATGGTCAACGGCTATCTGTTCACACATCGCAAAGTTCAAGCAGTCCTTCGGATCGTAGCCATAGCGACAGGGAACTCGATGAAAGTGATGATGGCGGTGATGATGAACTACAAAATATGGATGATTGGGGAATGGCAGATGTTGAAGAGCCACCGTTAGGTTGACAATTGCTCCTTGAATGAATTTATGTTTGTTTACTCTGCATGTATAGGTTTATTTGTACATATATTGTAATGTAAAATGTACATTTGTTCTCAGAAACGGTTCTAGTTAAATGTGTATATGTTCATATCTTTTTTGCAATGTCATGTATTTACTAAATTCAAGTTCTCAGACGAACGTGCGCCTTATATACCGTTCCACACTACTGATAGTACGACAATTATACTGACCAGGTCTCTCAGACGGAAATCTACCGAAGCTTCTAGAAGCTTCCAGACGACTCCGAGCCGTAGATAGGTGGATTACAGTTGGTAGATGTAAGCTTCGTCTATTACAGTCGTCATTCATTGTCGGATCCATGTGGACACAAAGTCCTGTACTTGG
>JAULBU010047407.1:0-13427 GCA_032358235.1 Odonthalia washingtoniensis | reverse complement strand
GACCGGATGTGACATTAGTCACGATTCGGTATGCGTACTGTAGGCGCGACGTTTGAGCTCAAAAATGTCTAACACGTGTTATAATTAATTGCACCGCAATATGCAGTATTTCATTCCTTCAATTTGAAGTTTTGTTGTAATTCCACGTCTAGGATTCAATGGCGATATAGAGTTAAGTCGTGGCGGCGGTCGACTCCGGGCCCGTATAGATAAAATTTATGGCTGTCTGGTGTGGGTGTTCTCCTATATTTTAATGAGGAAATTGCATGTTGTGGTACAAATATGAAGAAGTTCCACAAAATGTGGTACGATTTTTTTAATAGAAACAATCTACTTTTGAAAAATTTGGTACGTGTGATTTTGCAATTTGTGGTATGGCTTACACTGGTAAAAGTTTCAACATCTTCCTTATCTAAATTAATCGCCCCCTCGTCAGTTCACATCCGTACCGATCAAAACCGTCGGCTGGAACTCGACGTATGTCCGAATACGACTCCTCATCGTCGAAAGAGGATGACGAAACCACAGGTCAAGAACGGGATGTTATTGACCCATTAGCACAGTTCTTCGAACGTGAAAAAGGTCCGAAGCACCGAGGACTGACCTCGTTTAAACCATCAAACCAGGCTGTCGATTTTGTTAACATCAAGCGCTTCATTCGTACTAATAAACGTGGGATGACGGTGGAGAGATGACGGGTAAGTGCGAATAAGGGGAATACCGAAGGGACGACGGTGAAGTGCGAATAGAGGATTACCGGAAGGGATCATGGGCAAGTGCGAATTGGGGATTATAGGAAGGGATGATGGGGAAGTGCGAATAGGGAATTACCGAAAGGGATGACGGTGAATAGCAGAGCATGACGGCGAGAAGTGGAGGATGACCCTTGAAGAAGAGGATTATGCTCAAAGGAGAAGGATAACGTTTCAAACGGACGACGACCATATAAGTAGAAGCACACAGAAAAAGGAAACCCCAAACAGGACGCAGCGAGAGGTAATAAGGGTTACGAAAATGACTTCATTGGCACTGGAAACAATACTAGAGAATACACCATTATACAGCAAAATCATTTGTAAAAAATACAGTATTCTGAATTTATGCTGAGAAGGATTAACTGCTTATTCAATTATCGAATCAAGCAATCTCACACATGTGTTCAAATTAGAGATTCGAATTTAAGTAATTTTTGTGAATCCCTAAAGTAGATTTCTACTACACGTGTAGCTCGGGCCCTGATTCAAAATGGAATCGGATTTATCTAGTATACATACCATACTCACCAGCGCGAGGAAGTCAATAAAGAAAAAGGTAGAAATTTACGATATACATAACGAATTTCTCAGAACGCAGATTTGTAGGTACAGGTTACGAATACTTTGCGAATGACCATCGAATCATTACGCCTGTCGCAAACCAGCCATTCGCACACAGCGCAAATGGTGACTTAACAGTCACTTTGGTAACTCTAAAGCCTCGTGAGTTCTCAGGAATTAATAATCACACCTCCCGTCCTAGATTAACGCAAAGGTACTACAACGTATCAGCAAAATAGGTCGACATGAGCGTCTATCATTCGACATTCGTTAATTTCATAAAGCACAACATATCTGACTACTTGCTTGTTATTATTACACTTTTGAGTGCAATTATCTGACTGACCAGCTTACCTTTTGAACAACTATTACCCTTCTTTATTAACATTAACTGAAAGGCCCACAGGTTGCATTATATAGATTTTCATATCCGGGTATTGCAGCTAGACTAATTAATAAACTATTTTCTTTTGATAAATAAAGCAGATTCGATTTGGGGTAGACATCGAAAGTTTGAACTTTTATATAAAGGATGAATCAAGGTTCCAAGTCAAAAGGAAACTCTTCAAAAATGCACAGATCCCAGCTCGAAAATGAAGAACTAAGAAGGTCACTCAGGCAAGGTGGTGAAGACCCAATGTTCTCCGAAGGATTGAAGGACACGGTCCAACAAAAAAGAAGACAAGAAAATCCACCAGAGAAGGACAACCAACCAGATTATGTAGATGAAGAACTAGAAGCTACATCTTTCCCAGAGAAACCACCCGAACTGAATCAAGAGGAGCAAAAAAACTCGCCGCCATGACAGACCAGCAAAGAAACGAGGACGGCAACTTCTCCGCATACCCGAACGTTTCAGATGATCCGCAGCCCATCCCGAGAGACTCCACAAAAGAGGAGAAGGAAAGCCATTGGGAGAAGAGCTTAGAGTACACCGAGAAGATGTACAATGGATAGAAAGACTTAGGGATGGAAGGAAAGAAACTGTGGTCTGACTTCATCACGGCATTTAGACCACAAAAGATAAATCTATGGGATCGGAATACCATCTTGAAATGATACAACCTTTTGGAAGAGAACGGGATATCTCCAGCTTCGGGGAGGTTAATCCACAAAGCAAAACTCATCATTGATGTCCTGTACCATGAAAATTCTACTCCCAATAGGGTATGAAGAAAAGGACCAAAGTATCCAGAGGGAGAGAGAGGTCAAGCAAAATAGAATAAAGATGGAGGATGAAAAGCCCAGAAGAAGATTATCGATGACTTGAAGACTAATCTTGAAGCAGAAGAGGTGAATAGGGTGAATAAGAAGAAGGAAGAAGAATTATAATCAACCCGTAAGGAAAATGAGAGAAACAGAGCCAAGAGAGAAGGGTGAACGGATAACTATGAAAGCTGAGAAGAAAGAGGAAGTCGAAAGGACGTTGAGGGAGGCAGAAGAGATGCGGAAGGAACCAGACCATAACCAGATTAAAAGGTATACCTCGGAGTATAGATACCTGGATAAAACCGAGAATTATGTCCATCCCGACCAAAAGAGCAACATACTAGCGGGAAAAAAGGAACAGCTATGATCAACAGATAGATGACTCTAAGAAAGAAGGCATCCTCGCATATCCGCCAGGCCAACCTGGAGACGGGCCTCCTAGAGATGATGATGATGATCCCAGGAAAAGGAGAAGGGACACCAGCTCAGAAGGAAGGAAGTCAAGAGGCCATTATGAAGACAAGAACAAGAGGGGATTTCATGGAGACTATAATCAACAACAAGATGAGAAAAAGACTCGGAGCGAACAGCCTAATCAGGACTTTTGCGACCAATAAAACAGCTTTTGACGGTAACTAGGACTGGGATATGGACAATACCATAATTCCCTTTGACACGTTAGCAGAAATGTGCGAGGTTAACACGATGAAAAACTGAAAAGCATTCCCGTTATGCTGAAGGTAGGTGCTTTAAGTTATTATGCAACAAAAATTAGGAACTGTACTAGTTATGAAGAAGCAGTTGAAAAGCTGAGAAGTTGGTACAATAGCGATGACAAGAAGTCTCGCATCCTTACCACTTGGCAAACAATGACTCTCTTAAAGGCGATGGCAGAAGATCCGGCAGACTCAGAGGTCAACATGTTGATGCCTACTCGAGTTGTGGTCTATTGATCGCTCAAGCTTTTGGTTCCTCTTCTCTTTATACTTGGTTCCCTTCTATATTTCCGTTCTCAATGTCCTAGACATTGTCGTCTTCCACCTTCTTCTAAAGATAAACAAAGTTTCTATCTCAAATTAGTATATAGATACAAAAGCCGTATTCCTTGCGTTCCTCTTTAGTTACTGCTTGCATTAACCTTCTCCTCTCTCTTTTTCTCCTTCAATTTCCTTAGTATCCTCCCCTTTTGCTCCTTGGATTCCTAGTGACCCCTTTTCTCGTGTTAGTTATGGCAGTCACTGATTTCCTCACGCCTTGACGATCCTTCCCTCTTGTTCAATGAGGACGCGGTGCGGTAATCCGTTGAATCATGAGCTCCGTTGTAACTCTGTGGTCCGGCCCTGGGGTAGCGGTCAGGTCAGTATCTGTCTCGAAGAACGCTGACTGTTACTGAATTTTATCACGCCTAAGTTTTCAGCTATCGGTATGTGGTGGCGTCGTTGTCTGAAGTTTTGTGACTTTTCTGATGCAATTCGTACGGGGGGTGTGGTGTTTTGTTGGTAATCTATTCCTTCTTTACGTTTACTTCCCTTCTCGTCAGGGCCGGTATGTATACTCTTTTTAGCAAAGAAAATCGAAGCTACTATATATTACACGTGTAATATTATCCTTCCTACTGGTAGTAGAATTGTTGCAATTGAATTGCTTCTAATTTGACAATGAATTCGAGGTACACGTGTGAGGGAAGTAGTAAGAAGTCTGGTGTAGGGTGTACTGTAGACTGTACTTGTCCTTTATCTTCTGACACGCTGGTATGTACTGTATGACCGTACCCGTCGGTGTGTGTTGTGCCGTTTCCATTGTTAAACCAATTTCCTCCCCTTCCGCTGTCTTTGGCGATAAAGTCAAAATCAGTCTTCTAATCTACGTAAGATTCTATCTCCAACTGCTTTTCTAACACAGTGGTAGCCATGTTTCGTAATACGTATGCGTGGTCGAATGCGAGAACGAGCGCGTGCACCTCCGCGGAGAGTACGGAGCGCGTAACGCGTTTACATCGATTACTTGCGCAGTGGATGATGTTTTCAGAACCATTTTGATCCATGAGAAGCATTGAGTAACCGAGTTGGCTACGAAAGTCGCGTGCGTTTCCAAAGGCTACATCGCTGATGACTACCATTCACACACTATCCATGTCCAACTTACAGAAATTAATGCCCATGTTGGCCGTGTCTTGAAGGGGGTAACGACTTTTGAATATAGTTTCATCTCTAATGGCGTCGTGGGGTCTTTTCCAGATGCTACAAGCTGAATGGTTTTGCACACGTCGGGGCATACACAAACACCGATATATTTACCGAGTTCCCGGAAGCTGGTGAACCCTGCTTGGGTATTGGGGTGTGTGAGTCGGAGTATCTTCTCCTTTCGGGTGATGGTGATGCGGCCGGTCCGTGTTTTGGACATAGTCAATCCATTGAAGGTTAGCGGTTGATCGTCCAGCATAGTACGGGGCTTGCTTAGAAAATTATATGGCGCTTGAGAAGTTCTTTGATCCAAAAGATAACTAATCATCAACCTGCAGCTAAAACCTTCCGTCCAACTTACCATTAACCCTCCGGATGAGGACACATGGATCTCCTTTCACACATGACATACCAAGTGCCGTAAGGTAGTGCTCTAAATATGTGAGGTACCAGTGGAGAACTGACTGCGGTATACCGTACAGAGGTTTCATAATGCGGAGCACCATTTCTGTAGGTAAACCTAATTTCACTGGTGCTTCGATGAACACAGGCCGTTCCAACTTGGAGTTACTTTGCACATACTCTTTGGTGATGCCGTGTGTGAAAAGGCGCATGTTTGGGAAGCATGTTGCAGGAGCTAGGATAAGGCGCTGTGAGAAGCAGTGGAAAATTGGTGCCTTTGTATTGATGCCGATAGCACCTTGGTCTTGGTAATTTTGCGCCGCAAGGCTACTATTATTTCGCAATCCTGTTCCAGCCTTCAACTCATCGATAAATCTGGACCCAAAGACTCGCATCCCTTCAGGTACAGAAGAACGCTTGACTAAAATTAAAGTACCACTGCCGACAAGTTCACGCAATTCCATCTGACGCTCATCGTCAAAGGTCATTCCGATTGGCGGTGTAATATCAATTGCGTCTGAATGGTGGCCATCATTGTCGGCATGGTAAGATTTCGACTGATATATGGCTTCACAAAATTTCACCTGAAAAGACTACTGGCTCTTGGTGTTTTTGTCACCGCTGTTTCGCTGTCGATGCTGATGAACCGATGGGGGACTTCCCATGACTTGCTTCCAGTACGCCACAACCAGACAACTGAATCAGCCAGTAGTCGTCAGGGTTTCTCTGATATTTCCACTGCTTTGGTCCTCCTCCGTGCGCTAAGCTAAACTTTACCTTACCAATGGCTTGCTCTTTGATAACCTCTGACATTGCAATATCTATGGCTTCTGCTCGTTGGCGTTGCGTGTCAGCCTGGGTGATTAGAGCGGGACGAGGAATGTCTTCATAGACTAAGAGCATGGGACATAAGCCCTCGGGACTAGTCACACAGTTGGTGGCGAACGCGGCCATGAGAATACAATCTTCATTGGAAATAGACTTGTCCAGGTTGTCCCGCATTTATAGGTATGCTAGACGCAAGGGAGCGTGGTAACGTTCCACTATTAACTATGCCGATTGAGCCTGGGTTCTCAATTGGGGCCTCACGTACTTGCACACCATCGTTTCGTGTGGCTGCTCTAAATTCTACGGAAGTTTAATTAGAGCCTTGGTCTATCGCCAAGAAGTCAGGTGGTCCATAGTATAACAACGACCACAAGCGGCGTATTTACTTTCAGATCTCTGACAAGGATTGGCTGCGGATGAATCGGGCGGCCGTGAAGTAAGTGGTTGCATCCACCATGTGGACAAAAGGCTTTCAATTTATCCACATGGTGCCCACCTGGACAACTTAGTTGAATCTGATATTTCAGGTTCCAATCGTCAGCTTCAATCTTCGGGGAGACGAACTCCATATGGCGCTTGTTCTACAATCTTCATCAATCTGCCTTATTTCTTTCTTGGTTACCTTGTCTGCCGATTCTCCACTTGCTCCCTTCAATAGGTTCCCCGTCACCTCTACTGACGGTTGACCGAACGTGGAGTGAATACGTTTCAATTCATTCATGTTGTAAAAGACAGAAGACTGGTCGGTGGCCTTCCATTCATGTACTAGAATATAGTTAACGAATTGCAGCGGATGACGACCGTTCATAAATGATATATATTTTCCTAATATACTAATGTTTAGATTGTTACTGATCTTATCCTTCATTGCTAATAATGATGGGGAATCGTCTATCAGAATCAGGAAATCTAGGTCTATAATTATTCCTAAATACTTAAATGGAATCTGGATCTTGGCTTCCCCAAGCACCTTTATTGAACCTCCTATGCCTTTCACCCTTTTCCCGCGTAGAGCTTTTACTGCTCCTTTTAAATGAAATGCAATGCAATATGCATTATATTGGTTCGTGCACATGATGGATCTTCTATTGGCACCCGTATCTATCTTAATACCTTCGAATTTCTCCCCCTTCTTGTCACGGATCCTTTTATCAGGCACGAAGATGTATGGTGCAGTATTATCGCTGGTGTTCGACGAGGATATGTTTTCTTCATGGGTTAGGGTGGCGTTTATAGGGTTCGTAGGTGTCCTTACTGACAGTTTATTGTCATTCGGATAATATATATCCGTTGCCTGTGCTGGGTCTGTAGGTTTCGGGGGTGTACGTTATTGGAGTATGGGTGTAATGCATATTCAAGCTGGAAATCTGGCCTGAATGAGGTACATCTGTATGTTCTCCTGGTTCCCCTGACCTTTCCTCTTTGCTTTATTATTCTCAGTATCTTGTAATTTGACACCGTGCAAGAATGCAGCCTCGGATATGTGGGCTTATATTTCACACCCTTGTCCAACTGTCCAATATGCGAAATCATTATCATCGCTTATTTAATCATCTACCCATTGAACTTCTTCTTCATCACCCTTCTTGTCTTTATCTGTCGAGGATTCAGTATTGTAAATCTAATCAAGATCTCCTACGGTGATAAGCGCCATAGGGTGTTTCTCTTTTAACTTGCGGATTGCGGCAGAGACTTCCTCGTGGGAATTTTGATTCGTGCACGGTGCTCCTTTCGGCAAACAAAACAACCCTACACGCCTCTCATCCAAAACGATCTCAACTGCTTTCTACCATCGTTTCTTCTTCCATCATATATTCTGCTTCCTTGTGGTTTCTTCTGGAAAGACCTCACTTCCGTTATTGCTCTTCTTCTGAACTGTTTTCTAAGGGAATACATAGTTTCTGGGTTACCATCTTCGTTCTTATCTCTTTCAACAGTCGTCGTCATACTTTTGAAACCAGCAGTCCTTGGCTTGTCGCTTAGATGATTAGCTATGCGGTGGATGGCCTATTGAGGCTATTACGGCATTCGATCCTTTAACGAGGATGTGATTTCCGGTATATCTACTGCTTTAAGGGGTTTGTAAATTATATATCCTTCCCCTTGACACTTGTGGTCAAGCTGTTTTTGAAGGGTCACCAATTTCGCGACAAAGGATTGGAACAATGCCACTTCTGAGTCCTCAGGTAGTTTGGCCATTTCTTCCAAGAGGCGAATTGTCTGTCATTGTGACAGAATTCGGGATCTTTCTTCAGAACTAAGATAACATCGTCTCAACATTTCGACAGCGTCATGATTAGTGGTGAAGGTATCCTGATAATCGTCAAATAAATGAAGCGCATCCCCTTTTAGCATGATTGGGATTTCCATTAAATTATCTTCATCTTGTACGTTGCACATTTTAGTAAGTGTATTGAATCTCCGTATACGTATTTCCAAATCATCTTCGTATGCGCCCCCATATGTATCTCCTTTCCCGAATGCTTTTACGAGTCCGTTCAACCCTAGATCATTTTGGTTTTCGTCGCCTTCAACGCCGAATGAGCTACCTGAAGTTGCGTTTCCATCTGATGTGAGGGTCACTCTCTGGTTTCCATCCTTTTTCGTGTCAAATTGGAAGTTGTTATTTGCGTCTTCGTCTGATGATAATGATGATGCGTCATCGTCATCCGGATTCACTGAAGGGGCTGATATTTTACTACGGCCTATTATTTCATCCTCGCTTTCTTAATTCACATCATCATTTAATATGCTCTTAGGCTTCAACCTATCCTCAGTCACATGATTGTTACCGTTTTGTGGTCCTTCTTCTTCTTCGTGGATATAGTTATGATCAGGTTTACTTCTAGCTTGGGTCGCTCCTCACCTTTCATTCCGATCTTCTTCTAGATTGGGGACTGATACCCTGTCAGATATGCTTTGGAATACGTGCATGTCTTTATACAACACTTCTATCAAAGCGTTTAATTTGGTATTTCAACCGCTTTGATCAACATTCACATCCCTTAGTAGCAGGAAGTCTGACCATACTTTCATCATCGGTCGAGTCCATGTTTTCAAAGCGTTGGTCTAAATTCTGTCCTAAAGTCCAACCATATCCTCTATCTCCATTCAATGATGTCACATTGTATACGTCAAACATCTCCTTGGTGTATTTATTGGCATTTATCGTGTAAATTTCATGTTGCTTATCTGTCTCATCTGGGTAAGGAGGTTCTCGGTTGTCCGTTTGGATTTAAAATTCTTCCTTCCAAGTAGACTCCCCTTCGATTTCGTGTTCTTTTATTCCCTTATCCTCTCCTTCATCCGTCGGTGCATGTGTTGTGTGTTTCATCTGGTGTTGCCCTCTTTTTTCGGATGGAGATTCTTATTTTTCCTGTGAGTTGGTTGCTGTTATAGTACTAACAAGTGGGTCTATGACATTCATTTGCGGCGGCGGTCCAAGTTTGAATGTCAGCTTGAGTCGGTTCGGTGTTGACCTGATGTCAGGAGCAGGTATCCCTCCTTGTCTTGTGGATTGACGTCTCGTGTTATCAGTCTCAGGATTAATGATGGCCCTTCTCTTTTTACTTGGTTCCCTTCTATATTGCCCTTCTCAATGTCCTAGATAATGTCGTCTTCCACATTCTTCTAAAGATAAACAAAGTTTCTATCTCAAATTAGTAAATAGATACAAAAGCCGTATTCCTTGCGTTCCTCTTTAGTTACTGCTTGCATTAACCTTCTCCTCTCTCTCTTTCTCCTTCAATTTCCTTAGTATCCTCCCCTTTTGCTCCTTGGATTCCTAGTGACCCCTTTTCTCGTGTTAGTTATGGCAGTCACTGATTTCCTCACGCCTTGACGATCCTTCCCTCTTGTTCAATGAGGACGCGGTGCGGTAATCCGTTGAATCATGAGCTCCGTTGTAACTCTGTGGTCCGGCCCTGGGGTAGCGGTCAGGTCAGTATCTGTCTCGAAGAACGCTGACTGTTACTGAATTTTATCACGCCTAAGTTTTCAGCTATCGGTATGTGGTGGCGTCGTTGTCTGAAGTTTTGTGACTTTTCTGATGCAATTCGTACGGGGGGTGTGGTGTTTTGTTGGTAATCTATTCCTTCTTTACGTTTACTTCCCTTCTCGTCAGGGCCGGTATGTATACTCTTTTTAGCAAAGAAAATCGAAGCTACTATATATTACACGTGTAATATTATCCTTCCTACTGGTAGTAGAATTGTTGCAATTGAATTGCTTCTAATTTGACAATGAATTCGAGGTACACGTGTGAGGGAAGTAGTAAGAAGTCTGGTGTAGGGTGTACTGTAGACTGTACTTGTCCTTTATCTTCTGACACGCTGGTATGTACTGTATGACCGTACCCGTCGGTGTGTGTTGTGCCGTTTCCATTGTTAAACCAATTCCCCCTCCATGTTATTTGCCCCCTCCTGCGTATTTGACACGCAACTTGTAGAATGTTGTAACACAACGTGTTTAGAAAGTTTGTCGCTACGTTGAGCTCATCACAAAACCAGTTAGATTCAACCTACCATAAGGACAGCTTTCTTAGAGACATACTTCTCACTGCCGTCGACATTCCGTCCATTCAAACCACGCTCCTCGACTGAATACCGAAGACCATTTTGCATGCGGTAAATAGATTAGCAAATCAATTGGAAGACAAGAAGAACTCAGCAGGGAACAGTACCGCCTGTGCCATTATCTACAGTGATGGAGATGAAAGCGCAAACTATTCTCTTGGAAAAAGTATTGTGGCGAAGCCAGAAGAACCACGAAAAATCCATGGGCAATTTCAACAAACCAAGGAAACATAACACCATACGGTAGAAGATTAAGTCCAGGATGGATGGGGGGTATCAAGGGATGTTTCTTCTGCGGAAGGGATCATAGAGCTGCAACCAGACACAGCAAGGAAGAATGTTAAGAATCCATAACCAAATTAAAGGAGAAACACCCCCAAGCCCTCGTCACCATTGAAAATCTTGCCTGTGTAGGTAATATGGTTACCTCGCAAGATAAGGACTCAGAGGAAGAAATTAATCGATGGGCAGATGAAGATGTTGAAGAAAGGAATGCGTATATCGTAATTATGACGATGGGAGAAGCATCGAAGCTCAAAACTTCGCTATGTAATAATGCATACCTGCATGGGCGAACGTTCGAAGGAGACATGGAGATCGCGATGGCCGCTATATACAAGTATATCAGAGAGGAGACAAAAGGGAGGTTCAAGGGTATCACCATAGACACCGTTGCTAATCGACGATCATTCATGAGCCAATCCCAATACCTAGCGTACCAAGAAGAATTCAGGAGAAGGTTTCAATCAGACCGCCAGGTAATAAAGGCTTTAAAGGTATATTATGATTTGGGGAAATCATGGGTGAAGCCACGATTCAGATCTCCTTCAACAAACTTGGTCTGATCATTGACGTAGATTTTTCCATCATTAAAAAGTACTTTCCAAGATCATTTAGTAATAGAGACATGATTGGTAATGGTCTAGACATCATTTTGCAAGGTAGATACTTTCATATCGGTTCGTTACAAGAACCACTGAAATTGTATAACTATTTCTATGTATAGAAATAGTCGGCCGATGATACACCCTATTTCTTGCAGACAGAAGATAACCTAAGACGGATAGATAAAGGTTTCTGTCAAGGCCACCTACAACCTATTTAGGAGAGCCAACGTTGATTAGTTACAGGATAGGATAATAAAATAGTTACAAAAGATAATGGACGATTGTAAAATTTGCCGGGAGAACTCAAAGGCAACAAGCAAAATTCAGACTTACCGTAGGAACTGAGCAATTCCAATTCAACCATCGTGTCATCATCGATACCATGTTTATATCAATGTACGTCCAGTTCTTCACATAGTAGATGAATCGGCCCACTTCCAAGCAGCATGTTTCTTGAAGTCACAGACGGTAGGAGGAATTTGGAAAATCATCCAAAGGCTTTAGATACTCACCTACCTAAGCCCACCAGAAATCTTGTCCGTCAATCAAGGCTCGGTATACATTTCTGCCGAAATAAAGAGCAACATGGAAGCCTCTGGTATCACTCTTGAAGAATCCCCGATAGAGAATCATGGCTCTATCAGACTAGTTGAGCGATATCACGTCCCAATGCGCTCCGCGCATAGTAAACTGAGACAGACCTTGGAAAAGAAGAAGGTGAATGACGCATAATGTCTGCAGATGGCCGTGTACACCACGAATGCGACCATGGGACCAGAATTTTTATGCCCCATGATTCTAGTTTTTGGTGCACTGCTAAGACCAGCGAGAACGAACCCATCACCTAACCAGACCCAAAGACAAAGCGAAATTGAATATGCGAAACGATCAGTACAACAAGAACATCTAAGAAGAGAATTTCCTTTGCACTACGACACCCCAAAAGTGCAAAGGCGCAGGTACAATCATCACGTCTTAGGTATCTACCGTCAGGATCACCGGTACACGTATACCGTTTTACGACCAATAAATGGGAAGGCCCATTCCGTTATATTTCATGTGGAGGTGAAACTGTGGTGGTTCAATTAGAAAGAGTAAGACGCACCTTTCGAAGTACTTGCGTAAAGCCGAGCGTTAATCTAATACCACTACATGATCAAGTAGAACCATTAAATGATGAAGTGAGACTGACGATGGATAATGAAGACGAACTGGATCTTAGAACTGAAGCTCGAAAGCTGAAAGCCATATAGGGTTCCACGGAGGAGAAGCCATTCATGGACTCGAGAAAAATCGAGCTCTACGGTCTTTTAAAGGATGGAATTTTCATCCCAATGCATGAATCCGACACCAAGGGATCACCGCGCATTTTTGGGAGTAGATTCATCGACTAGTTGAAAAGAGTTGGTGACAAATTAAAGAAGAAGAGTAGACTATTCAAGCAAAAATATTCCAATGAGGATGCAAAATACATCGTAAGAAAGGCCCCAACCGTTCCGCTATTCTCTCAAAGAATCGCCTTTTCACTGGTCGCGTCATTGCCAAGATTGAAATAATATACCCGCGATATCACGCAGTCGTATATTCAATCGCACACAAATCTTGAAAGAGATATATACATTCGAGCACCACCAGAACTTGGACTACCACCTGGACTCATTCTTGAAGTAGTTAAGCCACTATATGAGATACCGGAGTCAGGTCTCCATTGGTATATCATATACCTCACCCATAATTTGGACTAGCTTGGAATGAAAAGAGAAACCTCAGAACCATATGTGCTACTAAAATGAAACGGTCCCCAACTCTATTGACCCATTCTCTTGTACGTGGATGATTCGCTTGGGTTTGGTACAGCAGATTTCCTGGCTCCTGAAGAAACTTCGTCCAAGTTCTTTTCATGTAAACCACGGACTTTGAATACCAGAAAGCCAATTTCCTTCAATGTAATAATTATATCGAACAATCCAAATAAGACCTATACTATGTCACAATCCGATAAGATCGATGATCCCAGCATCACAGACA
>JAULBU010047396.1:0-13429 GCA_032358235.1 Odonthalia washingtoniensis | reverse complement strand
GCAAAAACCTCTTAAGTAGGCCCCACCTGCTGTCGAGTGGCAGGGGAGCGAACTGTACAAGGTAGCGGAGCAGGAGCTACCGGTACAGTGTAATGGGAAACAACGTCCTAAATTCACGGGGCGATTGCGAAAAGCCACCCAAAAAATGTGGTCTTACACAAACGAAAAAATATGACAAAAGTCACTAAAAAATTCACGTGTCCAAAAACAAATTCGACCACAACTCGACCGAACTCCCCGTGAGGTGCCTCTCATCAGCTCCAGCCTCACGAAGGAACTGACGAACCACATATGAATCACTGTCAGCACCACTATGAACAACCACTAGAGGTGTTGAAGTACCGATAGCCGCAGGAGCAGGAGGAATTAACAATGGCGAATCATAACGTACCACAACAGAATGTTCAGACTCCTCCATTTCCGTGTCATTCTCCCACATATCAACACCAGTTGCACTGTGATATTCGGCACGTTCATCATCCTGGTTACCACCAGCAAGAGAACCTACCCATCCATCTGGGGTGATGTCAAAATTAAATTCAACCGGATGACCATCCTGGACAGGAGCGCGATCTCTCGAAGCCAATCAACGGACATCAACTCCGCAGATTATACTTAGGGAAAAGTGGTCATAATGCACCCAATCTGCTCCTGGGCCAACACGTCCAGGAGAACTATAATCAGTCTTATCGCCACCAGAACGCCACGTCGGAGTCAACTGATTAAATTTGGTTTGTTCGATCACCCGGCGTATTCCAAAATACTCGTCAACAATAAACTGTCGAAATGCAACCTAATAGCCGAGGCTAAGTACTCAAAAGTAGGTAAAACGCGACTTAATTATAAAACTTCGATATGTGAATATAGAATAAAATGCAGTGAATAAAGTTAGTAAGAAATTACCGCTGTCCTTGGATGAGCGGGGTAAACCGGATCCCTGCTACAGTTAAGTAGCTTTGCGGGTTCTCTAGTTTGAAGCAGGTTTAATGCTCCGTCGACTCAATGCAACCGAAAAACAATCTGGTAGGCTCTAGTTCGTGGGGATTGTGTTTGCTCCTCGCTACTGGTGTTGTCCAGTCACTGGACGCGTTTCAGTTAGATATCTCTAAGCCGAGCTTCACCTTTCTATAAAGGTGAGATAGTTACTAGATGTAGCTTAATTCCGGGGGTCTGGTTGTCTGTAATATATGTCTACCTCTTTATAATTTCTCACTCTGTCTTTTGCTTCGAAGCTATGTATACCGAAATCTGTCTCGACTCTCGCTTGGAATTTTTGAGACACGTGTTCTAGAATCGTGCGACCGCCAACGGCCAATTGCTTGAAGTAGATCCTCCTAATAGCAGTTCTATTAAATTTCAGTTCTATTATTGAGTCCATCTGTCATATACTGTACCACTCCTGATCACATTAGGTGTGATTTTCTCTCCGTGCAACAGTGCATGATTACTATATTTCTTGAATTCCATCCGTTCACGTACAGTTTCAGGTTGAATTTTCTTCAATCATAATACAGTGTCATTCTTTCTATGCTGTGGGTATAGGCCACTCTTTATTACTCACTTATCCACCCATTTCCCTCATACTTTTCCTTACCTCGGTATACCCGTCATCTACATCTGAACCACTACATCGGTATGCCCATCTTACCTTTATCAGCTTTTGTCGAAAACAACCCGGTAGCCGAAGCCAACTAATCAGATTTGTCGAAATTCGGGCAATATGGAAAACTCCTCGATAAGTGAATAAGTCATATAAATATGCAATGTTAGATGTACGATTGCCGCTCTTCGTTGAAGTGCGGGATTGCCCGTTAACCTAATTTAAGCATCTTGGCAGGTAGCCTGGGCTTAGGTCACGCTAGTAACTCCGTCAACTCTACTCGCAGTTGACAACAATCGGGCACGTTTTTAGTTCGTCGGGATTGTTCTTCTCCTTGTTAAAAGGGTTAGCTTGTTCTCGGGCGCGTGGTGGATTGCTCTCTCGTTCCTTTTTGTACATTATCTCTCGGTGCGGCGGGTTTGGGTTTTTGTGTAGCTCGTTGAAGCTGGGCGTCAGAATTAATTGTAAATGTCTGTAACTATTTATTGACTCTACGATCGCGTTGGAGTGCGGTATTAAGTACGCACTAGAATGCGAAAAAGGGAGGAACAATCCACACGTGTAATAGACCGAGCCGATAATTAGAATGCTTCTAATTGTTGAATCTGTATAAACCCTAGCAAGAATACATAATTCACTGTACGCACCAACGTGATCGAGGTCCACGTGTAGTGTACAGCGCTTCCTGGTGTCGTTACAGTGTACCAGTCTGTATGACACCCATGAATGCATGAATCACTGTACGCGCCAAGGTGACCAAGTCTACGTGTGGTGCACAGCGCTTCTCTGTGCCTTTTACAGTGTACTAGTCCGTATGATAACGTAAGTTGCATTACTGCATGTGTAGGCTTCTTTTTCCATGTGTTCCTACCGTTTTTTCTGTTGTCCCTATTCACCCTTTCTTGTTATATCTCCATGCTCTTCCCCGCTGCTGTTCGGCTCTGAACTCTATCCGTACCTCCGTGCTTAGCGTCGATTTCGTTCGACTTCTTTGACACGATGCCACCGCCTCGGTGTCTATTCCCTTAATCATTGCGTCGCTTGAAGCGTCGTCATTTCATCATCTTCGTCATCTAAACATCTTCGGATCGTTATCAGCGTCATCTTCGGATCGTCATCATCACGTAATCGCGTAATCGTCGAATCATCTTCTTCGTGTTGTCACTGCCATCATTATCACTGCCGTCATCATCTAATCATCGTCAATCATTTTCTTCTTGTCATCGCCGTCATCATCCAATCGTGTCAATCATCTTCTTCTTGTCATCGCTGTCATCATCCAATCATGTCAATCATCTTCTTATCTTTTCATCGCCGCCATCGTCTAATCATCGTCATCAAGCCTCCCCCACATCCTCATTGTTACAGCCATCCCACCATCCCTCCTTCCTTCTTCGTTCACGTCACGTCGGTCACGCAACTGGTCCGTGTCGTACGAACTTGCCAGTGTATCGAATCGAAGTTCGATTCGACAGCTTTCAAACCCGTTTTTTCAGAAGCAAAATTCACGCATGGCATTCGTTGTGACGTATTGCTTCGTAGTCCTTCTCCTTCCCCTTTTCGTGTTGCTCTTCTTTCCTTCTTGTTCCTCATGCGCGTGCCTTCTTTGTCCTCTCCCAACTGCGATCAGCATCATCAAACTCTGCTGCCATTTCCTTTTAAGGATCTCAAGTGTTTCCTGTTCATGTACTTTCATCCCATCAGGCCATCACCCATAGTCATCAAATCTTTTCCACTCCTTCTAGTATGTCGCCAACCTCTTCCCTCCATTATGTAATTGTGCATGTTCGCCTCTCCTAGCATTATTATCCACCATCATCTTACGTTGATTCTTTCATCGACATCCTTCATTCCTTTACCGTCATCATTCATCCTCAACCATCATTCCTTTTACTCCCCCCGCCATCATTTTCATCCTCAATCATCGTCATCCTTCGTCATCAAGTCCGTGTCGTTCGAACTCGCCATCATATCGAATCTTAGATTAGGCATAAACTGGTTACCCAGTATTGGAAGAAGAACCAACTCACGACTATATCTAATAGTATGAGGAGATACGGTACAAATCCGGTAATGATCATACGCTTCTTGCAACAAGAAAGCGGCAGTCTTCGCCACCATTTCGGTATAAACCACAACCCACCAACCACTATCTGGGTCGTTATGCATCTCTGACCACACATAGGAAACAAGTAGGCAGCTCGACGTGACATCCTCTGTCAACCTACAAACATCCCCAGTTCTTGGTACTTAACACACCCATTCCCACGCAAATTGGGTCGACGATGATGATGCGTAATACATTTATGAGGCACTGCCATTCCGTAAGTTGACCTAAAACGACGTTCGTCTCTAACCTGAACTTTCCAGTAGGTATATTTTATGGAAATACCGGAACTCCGCCTTCAAACATGTCTTGGTGAGCATCATCACCTCGTTCGACACCATCAGCTGACCACGCCCCCCTCCATAATTCCATAATTTTCGCCGTAACACGTTCAAAATTATTAGCATACTCTATCTCACCGTGTGTGCGATAGAGGAACAGATCGGCGCGAATACTCGTGGAAATTGGCGTATACATTAATAAACGGTTTAACCCTGCGTAAGCAGACTTATCAAAATCAGTACGAACCCCAGCGAGGGTTCGGCCATGTCCAACTCTAAGTTCACTGTTGTGACAACAAAACTGGCGACGCTAGGCCTCGGTCTCCATGGCACTCAACAGGATACTCTCGGGAAGAAAATCTCTATACTCATAACGAGGAACCATCGTGCCGGCCAGTATGGAATCCATGTCAAACCATGGTTCCTGGCCGTAAGTTTCAGGGCTATCAAACCGACCCGCATCGTCAAACACAACTGGTGTGGGGTAATGCTTATTATTCGACGCCAAGTAAGTTGGTTGACGTCGTACCTCATCTGGAGTTGGAATTTCAGCATCCGGATTGATTACCGTTCTCTCTTCTGGGACCACTGAAGTTGGTGTTCGTGCTGCCATCCCTTGCGTCATTGCAGAGGGCAAAACTAACGCAATATGTGCGAATGGCTCAGTTGGGGAGTTTGATTCATTTGGATAGAAAGAATAAGTTGCAGGGCGTATGTAGTCCGTAATGGTTGCCTCTTCCTAAGAAGGAATCGCCTCGCTTAAGTCGTCAGTCATAACATTTAAGTAGAACCTGACGCGATTTGAATTTCGTAAATGAACGGACTCGGTTAATGATTCGAGGGAGTAATATGGAACTGACGAAATAATATCTTGGAATGGGATTTGTTAGTTGGATAGTTGCTGCAAAGTGGATGGTGTACAGGTTTGGAGGGAAAGCAAGGTAATCGGACGACGACCGCAGGCGCCGAAAATATGGTGCACTTACAGTGTAAGAAATTTAGAGGTGTTTCCAGTTTGTAAGCCGAATTACAGTTGAGGGTTTATTCGTCCCTTTTTTTCCACTGAGTCGTTTGATTCATTTGTCACTTATGTCTTTTGTTATGGTTCCATTTTCTCTCTCTTTCCCTCTAGTTTCGTATATTATAGTTTCCCTTCCTCTCTATTTCCCCCTAGTTTCGTATGTCTTTAATTTCCCTTTCTCTTCCTTCTACTCTTAGTTACGTATACTATAGATCTATGTATATTTGGTAAGATTAGAGCCACGGCACTGTTTTGATCCCCCTTCTTTATCCACTCTCTTGATTACTTTACGAAGGTTAGTGAGATCGTGAATCCGTAATTGGTGTGGTCTCCACTGCCGAGCCTTCATTCGCGCTCGCGCTGCGTTGGCCGCGAATTATGCTGGCGTCCCCGCAGTTAGTCTCACGCCTTGGATTTCTCTTGGCGAGAACGTTTTTGACGTCTTTGTTAGATCTGGGACCGCAGGTCGCAGGGATTTGTCTATTCGACAGATGGGGGTTTGTATTGGTAAAATTCTTTCTTGTTACATTATTAATTGTGTTCTTTCAGGCCAGAGGTCGATGAGCATATGTATACTATTTGCGAAGTTGTAATTCTTGTAATTTTAGTAAATAGAATCTGGAAACGTGTATAGTTACACGTGTGATTTATTGTCCAGATTTGGCTTAATGGTTAGTCTTACTTGTGTGTTTTACACGTGTGATATCGTACTGTAGACTAATAAGTCATTGTGATTGTCGATGTAATCATCGACTGAAGCGAATTCGTGCGATATACGTTGAGAGATGAAGAGGAAAGGTAGGATACAAGTAGAATGAAGAGGACGATGATAAAGATGGGAGACGATAAGGATGACGGCAGATGATTAGGAGATCAAACGATGACGGTACATGAAGATAATATCATGATAGCGGTAAATAAGAGGATGACGGCAGACGGTAGGCGAAGGTAAAACATGATGATGATAACGATGAAGGTCATGATACAAACGATGACAGCCATGATACAATAAGGATGACGGAAATCAGATGATAACAATGACGGTTACGCGATCATAACAATGACGTTTATGCGATGATGGGTTAGAGGGAACGCGATGAGCATGGTTAATATAGGTCACGATGATAAGGGGACAAGGTAGAAGAAATGGAACAACAACGCCGAAAACGCGAGAGATGGACGACGCGAAGTAAGAGGGCGATGAAGAACGGACTACATGAAAACACGACGAAAGGCAAGAAGGGGGTGAAGACACCGGACTAAAAAAGGGTCTTACAAGAAGCTAAGAAAGGCGCCAAAACATACACAAGAAATTACAACAAGACGATAGGTACACGTTTATGTAATTATCGCGTATAGAAGGATGCCCCAAATAATTCTGGGCTACATAAGCGAGAAGGAGGACCCGAGACGTGCTAGGTATACACACTAAAAGGAACCCTACAGTACTCTTGAACACCGTAGAGGAACTGACAGTACGGTTGCGACACACTGCTATCTTGCCACGTGTGACGAAGACGCACACTCTCTCCTCCGAATTAGAGAATTAGAACTCCTACTGTTTTCCCAGCCTATAGTAATATTCTATTACACGTGTTCGAAGATCACCATACCACCCGACTCCAGTACATAATGACGTGCTGGGACGAGATGAGAAACAAAACCAGATGGAGCTAGACATTAATAAACCAGACATCAGATCATCAAAAATCAGCGCTACGGCATCTTCAAAAGACAGACTAGGACCAGTAAGGACAGATCGGAACTAACAATGCCCGGTCCGACGAACGATCGGCGCTCGAAGCACCAGGAGACCCCACGCTTTACACGTGTACCATACTCCTATCGGTTGCGATACCAGAACCGGTGAGGACACCCTGCGTGCCCTTCGATATAGACCCGCGAAGTAATTTAATCGTTACAGGGTACTACATCTCCTACCGCATTCGACAGCGACTACGAAGAATAGCCTTCAACAGTGAACTTAATAAAGAAACCCAGACCTCCAGCAAAGATATACGTGTCAGGCTATCGATCCTATTTTCCCAACCAGATTCTAGTTTATTTGTGTAGTAGCCTCGGCGGCAACCGGTTGCATTAGGCAGTGATGCCATACATGTGAACCTGTTTTATTACTTTGATCCTATTCTTATTACTTTGATCCCATACTTGTGGTATACTTGATATACATTTATTACACTTCATCATTACTGATACGCATACCTGTGGTTTACTTTATTGACCATACTTTGATTATTATTATTATTTACTCATAATCCCTTCCTCTTATTACCCCTCCCTTGATTATGCTTTACCTATAATCCCTTCCTTATCTCTCCCGTCTTGTGAGATCCTCTTTTATTTATTGATTCTCAAAGTTGCTAAGACTTTATTGGATTCACAATTACTTACAGTTCGTGCAATGCATCTCAGGCTTGATGAGGGGGTGGTGTGGCCAATTAGTTTTTGGACACGTGTAATGTTTAGTGACGTTTGTCATATTTTTTCTTTTGTGTAAGAACACATTTTTTGGGTGGCTTTTCACAATCGCCACGTGTATTTAGGACATTGTTGCCCATTGCACTGTACCGATGGCTCCCACTCCGCTACCTTATACTGTACGCTCCCCCTCCTGCCGTTCGGCAGCAGATGGAGCCTACTTAAGAGGCTTTTTCGTGTGCCTCTCTTCAATTCTAATAAAGACAAGCGTTCTTCAGACTTCAATCGTCCCCAAAGCTTGGCTCCGACATAATCGTCTAACCATCTTTGGCATTGGCCTTCGTCCGTCAAAGCAGACGTTAGCTCTCGACTCTTCCTTACAAGCTCTCTCAATCCGTTAGCCTAACGTTAGTCATGCTGTACCGGTAATACCGTCGTTCAACCCCACCTACAACGAGGTAGTCATTCGACCATTCTGTATTTCTGCGCGTAGTGCGCGTTCGCAACCTACTGTCTCCTAATTTGTTACTATCTGGATATACTATATGCAGATAGTAACAAATTAGGAGACAATGGAACCCTACAATACATAATTTGTGTGAAAGGAGTGCAAAAAGCGTGCATAAGAACCAATTAATGTTTCAAAATTCCCTCTTTTCTGTTTCGCGGATGCACTTCTTTTTCCTCTATAATGATCTATTTGCGCTCTTTTCGTACCACATTTGTACCCGTTACGTAACTTATAAGTTCCGTAACTTTATCACGTTACCAAATGCTCTCCTTTCTCTTATAAAGATGCCCTTCTTTTTTGTTAACCGTTATTAAGTGCCCTCTTTTCTCTTTTCGAACCACATTTACCCCTATTTGAGGAAGATGCTCTCTTATCAGCCCTTATTTATCACACCGATGTCTTAGGGGAAGCTGGAAAATTTCTATGCATATATTAAGCTGTGCATTTGAAAATTTCAAAGGCTGAATTTGATATGGATATGAAAACAAGGGGTGGGACTGCTAGCCAATATTTTATTTTGCCGGGGAGAATTAATTTCACACTCACTCCGAGTGGAACGGAAAAATGGATGATGATGTGAGTAGTGAAGGTGAATTAGAGTTTGATTTTCACGTAGGAGAAAAATAATAGGGGGATGAAACATCACGTAGTACATTACTAAGTTAGTACATAATATTTCATCTCCCCTCAGTACGTAATTGATAATATGCAATGTGAAAATATGACAGTATGACGGCGAGGATAACTTCAATTATGGTGACTATCCTCCATATCTATCTAGTTCAAACAGCGAATACGAAGAGGTAGATAATGAAATTCAACATGACAATCCTCCTTTTTTCTTCGTTGAGGAAACACAACTGTTGAACTATGAACGAAGAAATGGAAATATAAAACAATAAAACAACTGAGTGTGGTTACATGCAAAAGCTTCATTGTATGCTTAACTGAGTTCATTTTTTTGGTGACTACCTTTACCATTTTTTAGAATAGAATTAAAAGTTGGAATTAAATTGAATAGACAATGATATACGAAAACATTATTCGTATTCATACAGCATACTTTGGAATTCAATTACCAATGAACATAAATCATAATGTTGTTAAAGTGACCAGTAAGTGTCATGTAATGTTTTGTCAATGTCGTGTCCCTTTTAATCGTCAACCAAAACCCGGAATTTGGCAGCTTAATACATCAGTATCGCATGACTGGGAGCACATTGGTCATGAATTAAATTAAAATGCTGATGATAATATATGCTCGCCTAATTAATTCGAGGCTGTGTATACTTCACACAAAGTTACAAGCACGATCATAAAGTTCGTGACACAGGAACAAAATATGAGATCTCGTATGATACGAAATTTAGTGTTATAAAAACATCTGTATAATATTCAACCACCTCCAAGATATTACTGATAAATTATGTTGGATATTCATCGTCGTATGAAAACATCACTTTCTGTTTATATCGCAGGTTTAAATGATATGCTGAATTCTTTCGCGTTGAGAACAATTTTGTCGAAATTATTATCCATTATTCCTCACAAGTGACGGAAAACAGACCGAAATTAACTCAGCATATCTTTTTCCAACTAAACAAATATGAAAAATACCTCCTGTCGAATCTTTAACCCTTCTACAGATAAGAAGTCTGACATCGAAGAATATGGGACATTTTTTGGTGGATTTACCTTTGTACCTTCGACTGCAGAAACATTTTTTCAACTGCACGTATGAATTGTGCTGATGATGCTTCCTATTGTGGACTAATAAGTTCACAAATCTTTGTGTAACTACCTTTGAAGTGTTGGGTACGATTGAAACAGCCATCCATTTCCAATTTTTGTACAGTGAAAGGACCTTAATGTAATGAGAAATGAAGGATTTTATTCCACGCATGTGCTTCATTGGAAGGGTTTTGTGTAGTTTCTTTTACGGCTATTTTTACCAGCATAAGTCAATAATAATTTCGTATACGTCCATTATGCAACATTACAAACAATTTTTGGATCCATTCCATGTCCGCAAAACATTTGGCAAGGTTTTTCGAAGCAGGAAATCACATGGATATAATATTATACACTAATACTATACATGCACCTACGAAAAAATTATTGGATGCAACTATACAATTATCGTCTGGAAAAGACTACATATTTTTCTAAGTTCAAAAATAAAGAATAGTATAGTCCATACTCTTGTCTTCATTACTTAACAACTACATCCCAAGAAACAGAGATTTTAATTTCAGTCGCATTACGTAATCATATTCTTTATGTATAACTGCAGAAGTTGTTAACACAAGTTGTAATTACATAGTGGTCTTCCTTCCTTGTAAAGAAGGAGAAATAATTTCTCGTACTGGTCCCGTACCCCCATCAATGATCAAGCATGATCAAGCATATCGCATATGTTATACTCTGGTCAAGAGTATACCAACCATCTGTCAATTTGTTTACTGATAAAATTCAAATGGAAGCTACAGTCTATAGTGAAACCAATGTAACTCTACTTCTTCATGTAGTATTTTATCGAACATTACAATCACAATTCATTTCCTCAATGTGTGTATGCTCAAAAATTTGTTTTGGATATTCCCGTTTTCATTTTACAGCTGTTTCTTGTAAGAATAACGGTTCTTCAGCTGTCTACAAGTTTGTAAATGATTTGCATGCATCATGCAATATTGTGTTTCCCGCAGTATACGAATCTTTCATTCGCCTACCCTTCTCAAGCGTCCATTGACAATAAAAATACTCGCCTCTAAAGGTCTGGATACTTCCAGACAGAATTTTCAAGTACCGAAAGCTATTTCACCTCCGGTGAGAGGACGACCAAGAACGCTGGAAAATGTAGGAGCGGATGATATGAGAAAGGTCTACATAAAAGTACACCGCACACACTCCGGTTCCCTCTGTTGTATGGAATATGATAGCTCCTCATAGTAGTGCCAAATTTTTTCACTGTAGAAGTTTTTTATTCACCGAAAAAGTTAGTTTTTAACTGTTCACCCTCCATGCTCATATAACAACAATAAAATTATGACATCTTTCCGATCTTTCCATCATGATAATAATATTATCAATACTATCGTGATATTATCACGATGGAAAGGTGGTGAACATGCCTAAAATCACAAATCACAGTTTGCGTACACACAATTTAAAACAATTGCACAAAAAAACTGCACGCGCCGGTTGGGACCTCACACCGTGGGAGACGTTTGATACAGCACTCAAATCACAATTTGTGTTATGATTTTTGAATTTTTCGAACGTTACAAAACAAAACGGCAACTAAAACTCCTTTATATGGTAGGTTGGCTGTTTAGATCTCTCTAGTTCACGTTCAGAAAAACAAATATGTATCCCGTTAAATCTTCTTCAAGTCTCCACCAAACTTCGGGAATTTTTTGTTCTCGAGATCACTCGCCGTCAACGCCGTCATCACCATAACGCATGGTGTTGGTCGCTAAAAATCTCCTTCTGCTTCTCTCTCAGACTACTATCAGATTTCTTTTTCAGATTGCAAGCTCGTAACAACCACCACCAAATGAAACAAACACCTCACCGTAACCGACACATCATGCAGTACGTGTAGTGTCTGCTTCAATACGTTATGCTTCATGTACATCTGTTCAACTTCCACCATCTTTGTCTGCGCGTCTTACTACTACATCTTCTCCATGACTGAACTCTTCCCCATCAACAATTCGAACTCCCGCATCATCATCATTACCTTCTGAGTTCCCATTACCATACTCATCGGCACAACCTCCACAACAACCTCATGTGACACATGGACATGTTGGTCCCATGGAAACACCATCTAACAACACGTAACCATTTCATAGACGAATCCAAAACAGTGGCGTGTCTTTATAACCTCGACCAGTAATTGGACGACAGCACCAATCAAATTCACGTAATCAAAAGCGTTGGAGAGGATTTACGCAAGTCAAAGTAAATTTTTTATTAGATAACATCAAGAAAATTCTACATCTCTGTAGTAAAGAATACGAAATGGTTCATAAAATCCACTTAAAGGATTTCCCTTCTGCTGACAAAACTGTTGATTGTTTTAAGCGAAATTTTTCGTCGTTACACAGAAGGAAAATCACATCCGGTAACCCTCATATGCCGGAAGATGAGAAGCGACCAAAACATATACGCTATTTGATTATAGAACTATCTGACAATAGGAGATGCGGCAAACGCTTAGGATATTATAGACAAATCTTTTGGTTCGTCACTCTAGACTGATGATGAAATGATAATGATGATTATATTGTCAAATGATGGATACTTATATTCTATAACTTAAATCTATTGCTCCGTCTCATTTCTTGTTGGCATTCTAATTTGAGCATTTTCGTCCATTGAAAGAGCTCTTGCGAGCAAGCGACGAGAAAACGATTTAATAAATTTCAAACACTATCTGTCACACCAAATAACAATTGTAGAACATATGTTTATCCTCTAGTTCTGTTCCATATGAGCATTAATCCCAAGCACTTTAATTTATCTAAATTCCTTGGTCTTCCTCTTCAAATACTGCATAGTTTAAGTATTTTCATATATCCATTTTTCGAATACGGCGTATACTGGTCCTAAAGAGGTTTGAACTTGGTCAAAAGATAAACAAAGGTTTTTTGATGGACTCCTGTCACCGTTATTAGCGATTGATCACACATAGAGTTGACAACCACAACGAAAGGTGACATTGCAGGACTGACTAAGGCTCGACACGTCAAACGACGCTGGAGACGATGTTTGCTGATTTTATTAAGACGGCTATGAAAAGGAACGGTGCTTCTTCTTTCTGCTAATTTTAATAAAAGTAGTAGGAGTAATGTGGTTGTCATAGTGAAACGTGATGAAGCTAGCCTTAGGTTGACGATGATGACCGGATTAGCTCAGGCTGAGGTTGGTGGCGGTCATCAACTTCATCTGAAGGTGTGCTCAGATGAAATTTTATCAAACTACGCGAAATTGAACAATTTGTGTTTCATCTTTTCAGGGGCACAAAAAGGAGTATTTTGCGATTTATGCCAAATTACACAAATTGGCTGTAGCACAATTAAATTGTCCAAATTTTGTGATTTCAGGTATGTGCCAATAGATGGTGTATATTATACACCATATTTTCATCGTGATATGCACCATGTACCACAGTTGTCAGGCTTGTCAGTTTTTTTTATTTATAATTAATTTTAAGAGAGACTATGGATTACAAACGGCAAGTTTTGGGCGAATTTTCGACCTTTTGAGAAGAGATCTTGTTACATACAGCAAATACGCAAAATACGAGAATTGCATTTTAAAAAAAAGAGAAACTGACAAATATGCACATTCCAAGGTTCAAAACATTTTGTTATTACAGTAAAAAAAAGGTTACATACAGGATACAATATGTCATATTGTTGGTATCCTCTAATTGTACATTATACATTGGTGGTAATGTACA
>JAULBU010047385.1:0-13432 GCA_032358235.1 Odonthalia washingtoniensis | reverse complement strand
CCCCACTATCAACCTCTTCCCCACACCCCCCCTGAATCCCCCTCTGTCTTCCCCACCCCCAACCCCATACTTTCTTGCCCGAAGCACACCCTGCAACAATCGCTAGATGGTTTGGAAATCCCTGAACCCACGGGCAAGCGAAAAGGTTTAGGCATCCCGAAGAACTTCGACCCGCTCAAAATCGAATTACCGTTTTCGTCCGAAGGGTTTTTCACGGCTTGGCAAAACTTTGTTGAACACCGCAACGAAATCAAAAAACCGCTCACCCCCGCGGCTTGTCAGTCGATTTTCCGCAAACTCAAAAAGCACCCCGAAGTCGTGGCTATCGAATCACTGTTTATTTCGGCGGAACGACGTTGGACGGGTGTTTTCCCTGAATCGGTTCCCGAAGTAGTGAACAAGCGCACACTACCCCCCGAAATCGAACGGGCTTTGGAAGGGCAACCCCGCCACGTTCGGGAGAAAATGATCTATACTTTGGTTCAACTTGGGGCAATCGACCCGTTTGCCGATCCTGTGGACGCCGTGGGCTAACGATCTTGGTAGAAAACGATCTGGAAGTCGCCTTGAACACAAACAGGGCTTAAATGCGATTTTAGAAGGTTCGATAAGACACTTTACCTAATCCGATTTTTTGGTAAAATGGGAACATCCGAACCATAGGGGGCATTATGCAAGCCAAAAACCTTTTTGATGAAGTCGCTCAACCTCAATCGAAGGTCATGACCTTTACCCTTGCGACGATGGCGCGGGTGTTAGTGCAACCGATTCACACCATGATCCCCCGCGAATGCCAAGAAGAGATGCAAAGATTCTGCATATCGTTTAAGTTTTTCAAAGAGATGCAACCACCCGATAGCGTTTGTTTGTTGTGTTCGACTTGGCTCCAACGGGACGAAATCACCCCCGAAGACTTGAACCAAATTCTTTACGGTATGACGGAACCCGAAGTCGTGTCGCAAGTGAATTTCTATTCTCAGTTGATTTCAATACTTGGGCAACGTACTGTCGTTGCCAAACAAAGACGCGCCCGCTTTCGAGAAAAACAAAAGGAACTCGCTTACGAAGACGAAGCCAAAAAGAACCCGCCCACCGAAAAAGAGAAAGACGATTTTCGCCGAACCCTTGCCCGATTCGGCGCGCTCCCCTCTTGACCTCTCTACTAAAAATCAATTTAGTATTGACTTTCTTTGAAGTTATGGTAGAATCGGGTTATGCTTTTCTTCGATTCTTTATAGTCGCACTCGTTGCGGGTTATGCGTCACCAACGCATACGGGCTAATTCGCCGACCTCGACTCTCCCCGTTTTAACCCAAATTGCCCACGGCTTGCAACGGGCTTTATGGGCTTATCGTTATGGGGTTCCCCCGCGATTTTGGGAATACCCGATAGACCTGCCTGTGGAGTTCTACGGGGGTAAATTTGTTTCCGCACCCCACGCCCCCGAAGAACTGAAAGAGGCTTTGGGACTCGAAGGGGAATATGAAGGCCGGATAGTCAAACCGGATTCGCATTTTTTGGCCGAACAAATTCAAGCGATTCTTTCGGGACAGACTGGAAACCCTAGTCATATGCGCTATTGGTCTGCCCAACAACTGACCACGCCGGAATCGGAGATTCCCGAACTCTACCAACTGCGTTTTGTCTACCGAGAAATCTACCATCCGGCACACGGGAACCCACCGGCGAACGTCTTAGAGAGTTTCGTTTTTGTGCGATATCGGCCCCACCACCCGACCCCCGACACCGACACGTGGATTGTTCAATTCCCGTTTCCGCTCGCACGGCCCGAATTACAGATTCGGGAATTTGGGCTATCGGTTTTTGAATCACCATCGTCAACCGTCAACCGTTGGCTCTTGCGTTCCACCGCTCAACCGTCCGAACAATACAACCCCGTTTTCAATTATCCCGAAAACCACTTGATTGATTACCGGACGGGCAAGAAATGGGAATTTCCGCAATGGAAAAGCCTACACCCGTTGACCTCACCTAACTACGACACCTATCTGGATTTTAACCCGCTCAAACCCGAAGCATTGGAAATCTTGACAAACTGTCGGGAAAAATCGGACGATTTAGCGACGTGGTTGATATTCGCCGACTGGCTCGACGAAAACGGAATGGAAACCGAATGTTCGCAAACCATCCGGTTTTTGTTCCAGAAGGATAACTACGAAATCCCCCTAGATGAACTGGATTCGTGAACGATGAAACCGGTTCCCGCTCATCTACGAAAAATGATCTTGGATTTGTTCCCCGAATTTCAAGAATTACCGGTTGAGGTTTTTGAAAATTCTGACATTTGTTTTGAAATCGTGGCTCAACTACGACACGAAAGCCAAAGGATTGACGGCATGTTTTTTATCGGCTCGGACGTGACTTGGGTTTATTACACCCTTCCCCACCGCCACCACCCCAACGATAGTACCAACTTCCCCTATACCCCGTTCGGGGATTTCCTACGCCACCAAATCGTTGATAATATCAAACGGGCATTTATCCTTTACAACTCGTTCAAAATGGACTTTTGGCGAAATGTAAGGAATCTCTATTCGGGCTTGCTTGGCGGACACACCGAAAACCATTTTCGGGCTATCCCCGTCTTACCGGTCTTAGACACGTTCCCCGCTCTGGAACTTATGGCCGATTTCATTAGCGACCACCACCGCCTGATCTCCGAAAAACGTCACCGCTTAGAATGCGACCGCATCACGAAGGGAACCGAAACCATCAAACCGATTTCGATTAGTTTGTATTGGGATAACTACCCTTCTTACTTGAAGATTTTTCGACGGGAAAATTTCCCGCACGATACGCAAGACACGATGCTTATTTGTTTTCCCACGCCCCACCCCGACACATGGACGGCCCTACGCCAAACTTCGCCCCTAGTCTATCAAAACAACGCTTTTAACTCTTGGCTGACTAGCGACTCCCTACAACACTGGACGATCCACACGGGCTTGAAATCGTTCTACACGTTCCCCGATCCAATAACCACGATTAACGGGTTTAATAATGACTTTTTGAACCTGCACCCGCTCACCAACCCCGTAACCCAACCGTCTTACCTTCTTGGGGTATCGGAACACAAAGAGGATTTGGAATCCTTCTTGAACCCCGACAACCACGACGACCGCGCCCACTGGCTGATATTTGCGGACTACCTCGAAGAAAAGGGACTTGAAAAACAACTTTGTCAACTGATCCGATTCTTCTTAGGGGAATGCTCTATCGCATTCTAAAATTTATGGACGATTTCATTTACGGCTTAGAAACGTACTCTATCCAAACCCCCGACGCTGAAAACTCCGAACCGGGGAACGTGTGGAACGGTGTTGACCGGCGCTTGATTTTATGCCACTTCGACAACATGATCCGAGACATATTTAAGCGTATGATCTACGGCTCGGAATGGCTCGAACGAATCAAACCCGACCCCAACGAACTCAAGCGATTAGAAGATTACGCCCGCATTATCCCGCTTGGCGACTTGATTCAGATAGAACCAATTCGGGGCTTTGAACACCTTCACCGATACCGTTACCAGAACCCCAATTTTACGACCTACGCCAACTCAACGGGGGACTCTTATTTGGGGTTCGTGCTCTTAGTCAATTATGGCTATCCGAACCCCCGCGATTTTACTTTCCTGATTCTAGCGCCGAATCAAGCCCGCCCGATTATCTGGCACGCCAAAAACGATCTTCGCGCGTTAATCGGTCAAAGTATCCTTTCGGCTTGGCTTTCGGGACGGCTTTTCGGCCACAACTCAAGGCGCGAACTCTATCATAACCAATTAAGATACCTTGAAAAGTTTTCTCACTGGATTCGCTTAAACCCGTTTGCCGACTTCTGGAAATTAAAAAGAAATAACGTCACCTATGGCGAAATTGCCCAATGGGAAAACTTGCTAGAACTGGACGACCTGACCACTACCCAAACAGAACTACGGCCCGACGTAGAAAGTACGTTCGACCATGCTCGATGGCTTATCTTTGCCGATTCACTCGAAGAGAAAAACCCTAACCACCCCGCGCTCCCTCTGATACGGTTTTTTCATACAAAGAAGGATTGACTAACCGAAATAGTTTGGTATACTAAAGAATTAGAAGGGGAATCGGAATGTTTTCGTATTCTTCGGGAAAATACAGTTCGGTAAATGACCATTGGGGGGATTTTGTGGCAAAGGGAACTTTGGAGACTGCCAAACGGCAATATCACGTGGACACTTTCACGTTGAATGAAAAAATCACGCAAGAGGTTTTCGTTTCTCGGATACAACACCTTTCGCAAGAAACAACACCCGATGAATCAATGGCGGCGGGAACCCAATACTACCACTATCGAAATGAGAATTTGAATCGAATCTATGATAGTTTGGAAATGGATTTCCCAATTTGGGACGCTGTACACCGCCACGGCCAAACGATGCCGATTCCAGAGTTTCCCTACATCCAACGGTATCGAATTGGGGCTTATTGGATTCCCCAAAGAACTTGGTACGATGAACGGATAACGGCCAACTACTTTGGGGGTTTCTTGCTCTCGCGCGAAAACTACCCGCGCCCCAACCAGTATAGCTATATACTTGTTTTGCCACCGATTTACAACCTCATTGATAGGATTGTAGCGGGCAATTATCAGGAAACCGATTTTCGGAACCTGTTGCGAATTTGGCTATTTGGGGCAAACGAAACTTTCGGGAAGAGTTACAACCGAACCCACGTTTACGGGCAAGAGTTGGCGGATTACCGTAGCAACTTCCAACTCTTTTTGAACTACGATCCCTTTCTGAAATTGGGAACCCGTCAACGACTCCAACCCAAAACGACGGAGTATTTGCAACGGCTCCAACAATGGGAAAACCTGTTGAATTATGACGGCTCCACCCTGACGGCTACCCAACTCGAACTACTCCCCGACCCCAACGATAAAGCACGCTGGCTGGTCTTCGCCGATTCGCTCGAAGAGGTTTGCGACACCAACCCCTATTTGTTCTTCTTGCGATTCTTTAACACGGAACCACAAACTACCGTATTTCCGGAACCGGAACCCGAAACGAAAGAAAGTTTGGTGTTTAGCTCTTCGGAAAATGCCCGTCCTGTTTCTGTTTTGGCTCCGTCTGATTCCGATGGAAGGGGGTAACGTGACACCTGAACGGCTCCCCGAACGGCTTGCCCAATACCTCTACATCGACCCCCGCGAAACGTGGATTCTTTCGGAGTATCCCCAACCCACCGAACAACCCACCAACCTACGGGAATTTTTGATTTCGGATTTGTTAGGGGTTTTGCAAGGCTCGCACCTTGGACACCACTCACCCGACGAACCGCCACCCGCCCCATTTTTTAGACCGGAAACCGTTACCCACGTTGCGCAAGAACTTCGGGCTATCCTTTCACTAGAGGAACGAACGCGCGTCAACCAATCGCCAAACAGTGAAGGCCATAGCCTTTTTTTGAACTATTTCCCGATCTCCTCGATTCGGCCAACTCACCACTATTTAACACTCAACAGACCTTTTTATACCCAACATTGTGGGAACTTCTTTTGTCGAAACCACTTCCCGACCTATAAAACACTGACCACGTTCTGTTTGATTACGCCACCGAACCCCACACCCACCAACCGCGCCGGATACGTCCACCAAAACATAACCCGCCCGACGGCCACCCGCCAAACCATCACAGACTGGCTAGGTTACTCGAACCAATACCGATGGGATTACGCTTCCCTTTACCCTTTCCGACATTCTGAGGAATTTACCCCAACCTTTCGGGTATCGACCGACTGGCAACGGTTCCACCCCCGAACCAAAGAAATTTTATCGACTGTTGCGTTCCCCTACAAATTTGATCTTGAACTCTATCAAGGCGCATTAGAGAAACCCGAAGACGAGGCACACTGGCTCATCTTCGCTGACCATCTCGAAGAAACCGGAATCTTCCCTTCCTTTATGAAGATAATCAGGTTCTTTATAGGCGACCCGCCACCACTGTTGCAAAACAATACACTTGTATAAATAAAATTAAGGCTCAGATAAATTCCACACCCTCAAGACACCTTTGAACACGCTGAGATTAAATAAAATTAGGTGTAGCTAAGTCGATAATCAAATTCTTTTTTGATGGTTTTACGAAGTATCATTTTCGTTTTACTCTGCAACACCTTCGAGACACCCGATTTATTAAAAGGGATTCCCTTTCTCATAACTAGAATAAAATAGTTATTTGATTTTCTCATTATTTTGTTACAATGTTATCAATATGACCTCTTCAAAAACACCGTAAAAACAAGGGTGTTTTGATGTTACTCAAATAAACACAAAACTATTACAAAGATTTTATATCCCTCTCTCATTTATTATCATGCTTGGATTACCAAATTATTAAAGGTTTTACTAAGTATTATTATTTTATTCCATATGTCACCCTTTTGATTATGTATCTGCACTGAATGATTACCATTTTGATAATCTTTCTATTCCCTTTGATTACCAAAAACATAATCTTTCAACACCTATACATAACCCCGAAGATAAGGTATACAAAAAGATTTCAAATCGACTGTATCAAAACAATACACCCTAAAATAAAAACGAATACCGTTGACTAATCTGCCGAACTCAGGTATAGTTTCCTTTACCTAATATGCGCTACCTCAATAATTTTTTCAGTGTACACCATTTCACTAGCGAACACGCTAAGACTAGCCAATCGGCTGGCTTGTTTGAGCCGATAATATGGGCAAAACTCGACACCCGAAAACCGGTATTGTGGGACGTGCTCCAGAACTGCGCCGAACTGACTACCCGCACGCTCGACGCTAACCCCTATGGCTACTACGAAAGACCGGTCTCTACCAAGACGCTCCGAACGGTTGAACATTGCACGACCTACACCAACTTTCATACCCAAATCAATCGGCTATTTGACCGGCACGCCTACGAAATGTTTTCTTGGAAAGAAAATTCGCACCATGAAACGACCTACCGAAACTTCTTTTTGGAGAATAACCCCGATTACAACATCCCCCGACCGAATGGCGCGAATCTCGAACCCCGCCACCCCCTCGTCTCTGTCCTCTACCGAAAGAAACACCCGACACCCGACCGCGATTCTTGGATCGTGTTTTTCCCAACAATGCCAAGTAGCTATTTTTCGGTGTTCCCAACGTCCGTAGAATCGAGTCATACCACGCTCGAAGAGTATGGGGTATATTTTTACGAACGATTCAAACCGCCACGATTTGCACCCAATGACCTATTCAAAACCCATGAACAATACGCTTTTTGGCACTGGCTTAATATCCCCGATTCCCTTGCCAAAAATCACCCCTACCGGAAACCGTTGGAAGGGTTTCACACCCTGAACATCGAAACCATCCAAACAACCCCCGACCACCCACCCACCGAAATAAAGGCCAACCGACCGAAACACGCTTGGCACTGGCTCCACCCGCTTTTTAATCAGAATTTGCACAATGCGCCCTATGAAAGTCACCCCCTGATAAGTGAACCGCTTGACGTGGACTGGCTCGAAGCCCTTCGAGAAAAAAACTACGAAGACGCGGGTTTATGGCTCGTTGTGGCCGACGATCTGGACGAAATGAATAAACACCCCGAACTATCTAAATTGATTCGATTTTTCTGCACAACTCAAGAGAATTGGAGATAACCACATGACACCCCGTCCGCTTTACCCGACCCCTGTTTCCTCACGGCCACCGATGCCACCCCTACCGGTATCCCTGCCCACGCTCCCCCCGCTTTCGTCTCTGCCACCCTCACCCCGACCCACCCGCCCGCGAATGTTCGTAGTCATTGACAAGAAAACCGAACGGGCTCTAGGTCAATTCCAATTCGGTTCGATCCTTGTCTTCCCTTCGGTGTTAAGCGCCCGCACCTTTGCCCTCAACTATTACAAGGTTCTCCCCTCAAGCTATACCCTCTCGCTTTACTGCGAAATCAAACCCGCAACATTAGTATACTAATATGAATATAGTAAAAGTCTCTCAGGCGTTTACCACCGAAGTCTCGGTAACGCTGGAACTGTTATTTGATGAACCACTCCCCCGCCACCCGTTCGATAGCGACCCGCTCATCTGGCTACCGGCTTTTGAATGGTATTTGGGGGCCAAATCTCGAACGTATGAACTTGTCCGGCAAGAACTGGAAAAATTGAACCGGCGCAACTTCCAAGAAGGGGTTCTATTAACCGATTGGTTCCCGATCCGAGATAGTCACGCGGAACTCATTTTGTTTAGCAACTTTTGGAATAGCGATTTTGAAAGCTCGCATAAACTCCCCTTGTCGTTTTTTGGGGTATCGTCACGGCCACCCCAAACCAACCAATTACCGTTTCGGGTAGACGGCCTTTATCCGGTCTATCTGTTTTTGTCTCTGGAACTCGAACCACCGCCCAACCTCAATTTGTCACGGGAAGAATTGCACGCCGATGTTCTAACTTTTGTAATGGCACAAAATCCCCCCGAATATCTAAACAGGTACTTTGACCGATTTGGTAAATACTTGTTTGAGAACCGGCGACGTCTTCTTGATCCCGACGCCCTCAACAATTTCAATATGGAAAAAGAGAGTTGGCATTTATTCGGTTTGCCACCCGATCCCTACCACGGAATTTACCGACGGTTCCCCGACCATCTCGAAGAGGTCTTTCAAGGGGTTTTAGAAAAGCACCATAGCCACGCCCAATGGCTCGTCTTTGCCGATGCACTCCAAGAAACCTACGAAGACGCCGAAGCGAATGCCAATTTCATCCGATGTCTACATACGGAACCCGCTTTTTATTGACAAATTGGGTTTAGTATGGTATAAACTAACCCATGAAAATGATAAGAATTACCATTGACCAACGGCCACACCATTTCCAAAATAAGGGGGATGCTATCGGCGCGATTGAAGAACTTTTCAATCAAGCCGAAGAAAGGGAAATCGGTCAATTCTCTTTCGATCTTAAAATAGAAAAAATTGACGTTCCCCCGACGGACGGACGGCTCACCAACTCCAACTAAAAAGGATTTTTCTTGTTCACTCTGCAAACTCCCAGAGTTCTTGAACTTCTCGAACACGCTGCCCTCTTGACGGGCTCTGGTAGAAATATCCCCACTTGGGCCAAACAGGTTTTATTGCAATCTCAAGGGTATACCCTATTTGCAAAGGCTCAGGACACCCAAGAGAGTCAAGGGTGGATCGGGATACGGATTCTTACGGCGATTGAAGAGGATATTTGCGCGCTCATCGATCCGGCACGGCTCACGGGCTTACTCAAAACCCTACCCCGCAACTCCGAAATCTATCTTCGCAATCGGACTAATCGAACCACCGGCGAAAAAAGCCTTGTCGTTCAATTTGAACTTTCGGAATTTGAAGTTCCGATTTACGACGCGGCCGAAATGCCCGAACTTCTCGAACCCAATGGGCAAGTTTTCACGGTTGACCTCACCAACCTAATCACGGCTCTGGATAATACCCTATTCGCCAACGAATCAACCGACGAAATCCACAAACATTGGGGGAATGAGTTTGCCATACTCCCAACGGATAACCCGAATACCTCAACTTTGCGTATCGCTGCGACCAACTCGAAGACGCTTGCGGTTTTCCGGCTCGCTATCCCTTCCCCGATCCTCGAAGAGGGGAAGGAAATCAAACCGTTTGTGCTCCCCTATTTGGGCTTGAAGAACTTGCGAAAGTTTTTTTTGAAGGCTGACCAACCGATCCAAGACGATGCCAAAGGGGGGATTGTTCGGGTTACAGTCTGCCCGCATATCGTCCGGTTCGCGCTCGATGACCGCGAAATCGGCATCACCCAAAACCAACGGGTTTTTCCTCGATTTGAGGCGGCCATACCCAAACCCGAAACCGTTCGCGGGAAAATCTTCATCGATGGAAATGATTTTTCCGATTTGGTTGATAAGGTCAAATTCTGCGCGGACGCCCACTCCCCCGGAATCACTTTTTCGGCCACCCCGCAAGCCCTCACCGTCACCGGCTCAACAAACGATCCGCATTTTGTGGGGAAATCTTCCCTTCCCTTTCAAGATGCTAACCGGCTCGAAGGAACCCCGTTTTCGGTCATTCTTTTGCCCGACGACCTGCAACCGTTCCTAAACCAACTCGACACCGGCTCGAAGATTCAAATTTGTTTCTATGCCGAAAATAAAGCGATTCAGTTCCTTGTGGAAGGTCAAAACTCCGTTCTTCTCATTTCGGCTTGCACCCGTCAATAAACCCGCTACAATTTGGGTATCGCTAACGATTTAGGTGTCGTCGAAACGGCTTTGAACTATGAATTGACCTATTTCGGACAGGTCACGACCTCGTCGGGGTTTGCGTAAGTCAAGAGTATCAAATCCCACTTTGGTATTTCTTGGCTTTTTTTTGGAGTCTTACACTTGGCCGACGAAAAAAAGGCTATGGCTTTCGTCAAAAAACGGGCGGCTTCCACCCGTCGCAAGGGGGGCGGACGACGACGGGCCAAACCGGTTTATTTGAATGGCGAATTGTACGATTCGACTACCGAGTTTCACCGCTTCCTGCAACTGCAACAACGGCTAAACAAAGGGGAAATTTCCGACCTACGAAAACAAGTGACTTACTCGCTTGACGTGGAAGGGGAACACATCGCGGACTATATCGCGGATTTTGTTTATACCGAGAACGGCCAAACCATCGTCGAAGATACCAAATCACTGTACACCTCGAAAAACCCCGTCTTCCAAATTAAAAGGAAGCTCATGCACGCTATCTACAAAGTTCGGGTTCGTGTCGTGATTTTGAAACGACGGGGCATGGGGCGAAAATCTCGACTTGCCAAAGGAAAGAAAAAAAGGTAGATAAGAGTTCGTCGTTGGCTTCATTTCTAACGAAACCCCACCAACGACATCCCCCCCGAAAAGGGCTTAGGAAGTTCCTAAGCCCTTTTTTTTAATACCCCCGTCGCTGTTTGACGCTTTGTTTTCGGGCCTTCTTGACCGGCTCGACGGGAAGCGGGCCACGGGCTACGATAGCTTTGTAAATCTCTTCCATCTGTTTTTTGTCTTCGATATGGAACCGGTAGGCCATGCCGAAGGCGAAGACGTAGTGTCCCTCGTTGCTCCCCTCTTCTAGGCTACACTCTTGGAATTTTACAGGGAAATCGGCGGACGATTCACGAACCGCTTTTTCGTAGTTGGCAATCACTTCGGGGCTTACTTCGATATTCATAGTTCACTTTGTTGGTTAGTTTAGTTTGGTTAGGGTTAAAGGTAAGGGGCGAATCGGGCGGGCTTAGATATGGATGTTACCAATATCAACCGACTTGAAGAGAACCACCACACCCACCGCAACCGAAATCCAGTGGCCAAAATCAAGGCAAAGGTTTGAGAACATATAACCTGCTGCAAAAATCATCAGGCAACCGGTTGTTACTTTGACTGCGTTCAAGGCTCGTTTGATTAACTTTTTCATCTTAGTTCCTTTTGAGTTCTTAACTCGTTTGGTGTTTTGTATGCTCTTATTATATACTGTTTATCGAACATAGTCAACAGTAATTTGAAATAATTCTGGAAAATATCCAAAAAACTTTTCCACGCTCTTGATATGGGCTTTTGTAACAATCTCGAAAATCTTTCTTTTTGGCGTTGACTACCTATATTATAGGTAGTATATATAAAGGTATACAAAACACACCACCAAACCAAAGGGACGTTATGACAAAGAAAGCAAAACCCGAAACAAACCCCGACCCGCTCCAAAAGCACGAAGCGCGGATACGGGCCATTCTCGAATCAAAACAACTATCGACTTCGGTCTCGTTGCTGTTAATTCAAATTACTTTGAGTCTGCAAGGGGAAGAAATTTCGCTCCCCAAAATTAAAAAGTTCGTCAAGAAACTAGGTTATAAATAGGATTGACTTTTTGAACTTTCTGCTATACTATCTTCCTTTCACTCTCTGGAAGGAATCACGATGGCAAAGAAGTTTTTTTCCGACTATTATTGGGCAATCTTCAACCAATCGCCCAAAGACTTTTCTAAGGTCTATGCCGATCAAGGCTTGATAGAATCCCTGTTCGATCCGTCGAATTTTCTCGAACAAATCGACACCCCCGAACCAATGCTTTTTTGGATTGAAGACTTGTTTCGTTACCAAAGAAACATTTCGATATACAGACGGGGGGCCAACCTCTCAAGTTTGACAAACACCCCCGAAACCGTGGAAGCGGAATCCAAAGATTTGCTTTACTGTGTGGAAGACGGGAAGCTCACATTTCGGGACGGGATTACCGAAACCTCTGCCACCTGCCAACCGCTCACGGTTTACGACCTGCAAAGGAAGTTCCTTGAACTGATTGAAAAAGATCGGCATACCCGCTTTTTCTTTTTGGTTGACGATCCGAAACTCGTTCCCGAAGATTTTGACGGGCAACGGATACACTTGGGGTCTTTTTTGGCTTTGCCACTGGCTCCAACTAATCCGCTTTGTGTTCTGGCTCACCGCAAAACCACGAACCCGAATTTTGCTATCGCTTACCCACCCTATGATACGGCAATCGCTCGAACGAACATTCCCGCTTTACGGGATTTGAATTTCGATTGGATTATCTTTATGACCGATTCCAAACCGGAATTTATCGACGTTCTCAAAGAGGGTTTGCCGAACGTCGCCCAATGGACGGGGAACCCCGATACCAACCAGTTCCCAACCTCGATTCAATTTGAAATCGAAAAACCCGCTTCCCAACCGTAGTATCGTCGGCTAGAATAGGGGTATGAGTAACGCGCTAAAATTTTGCGGGTGTCGGGCTTGTCGAGAATATCGCCACTGTCCCCGCTCGAAATGCGCCACCCGTCGCAAGATACGGGCCAACCGACAACAAACCAAAGTGATTATCAAAAAAACCCAAGACACCCCGCACACCCAAATTTTTCCCGTAGGTTACACGGATTAAATCCGGTATACTTCCCTTATGGCGTATGCCGAATCGGTGTCGTTCAGGGTGTTTCTGGTCTTTCCGTTCCCCTGCCCGTCACCGATCTTTATGACACCCGAAACCCTAACCTCTCTTAAACACTGGCTTATCTACCAACCTTCTTTTGATAATTTCTATGGAAGGTTCGGGCCTCTTATCCTTTACGTCGTCGAACATGGATCGCCGATGCTCGAATGTTTGCCGATTCCCGTTGACCTGTTCAACCAAGTGTCCAACACTGAAAACTCTTGCTATTGGGTAGGTTTCGAGATAAATACCGAATACGACGCCAACGTCCGATACAATTACCGATTGTTTTTGAGATGGCGCAGACAAACCGTAACGAATTACGAAGAAGGATTTCGAGAAATTTATTGGGGCTTTTCGACGATAGCCAACCTCTTTATGTTCTCAGGGATTGAGGATTTAGACCGAGTTCAGTTAATTGGGCCA